>CAKNYM010013534.1:0-20630 GCA_932195095.1 Andricus curvator | reverse complement strand
AACAACAATAAATAATGTAAATGTGAAAGTAAAGCGATTTTGTTGTTTAATTTTTTAGAATAATATTCAGCTTTATTACAACCTTCTACGGTAATTAGAAGCTGATAACGTGACTCTGTTTATTATTGTTCATAGGAGAATAAGTTATTATTTTACCTCAAAGTAGCTGACGCCAATTTGTTACACAAGACTTACACTATTGATGTACTAATTTTGAGGACACCTTCTTTTAAATTGCTAAATATACAACAGGTGAACGGAAAAATTGAAAAAATAATGAAAAATGCGCATAACTTGGTAAATATAAACATTTGAATAATATATTCTTCAGTAATGTTGGGGTACACCTGCTGGGTAGTATTTTTTCTTTCTTGGCAATTTTCGAAAAAATGACTCGCTGTACAGAAGAACAGCTTTTGATTGTTCTGGCATTTCTTTAATCGATGTTTTCTCTAAATATACCAATTTTATCAAAAAATGATATGAGAATAAAAATATGCATCTTTCGAAGTAGACCAACTTTTGCTTGAAACTTTTTCCTGTAAAATCAATATCAAGAAAGTTTACCTGAATTTCCGGCAACTTTGAAGGTGCTTGGAAGCACTTTTACAACCAGATGAGTGCTTGGAAATTCGCAGGTGCTATTTATATGTCATCTGCTACATGTACACAAATTTTCAAGCTCTTTCGAGTCACGGCAATGAACCATAAAAATTGGCACCTTTGCCAGGTCGCCACCGCTCACCTCTTCCACTCAGACCTGCAAAGCACGCATTTTTACGTTCGTCATCGTAAGTCGAACCTGTCAAGGTGAAAATTGTCCTCTTTCCTATAATTATACCATTTATGTCATGGGCTTACGGTTTATAACGGGCGATCGTCTTTTCCTCCACGGCTACCTGTGTACCCTTCCCCTTCCAGTGTGCGTCACTAGCCCTCACTGGATTCGAAGTTGCTACAGGCCCTCGATCTTAGGTCCTTTGTCTTTCAACTTACCTATTTCTTTGCTATTTCCTCGCCTATTATTACTCAATTAAAAATGCTAATAGGTCGACAAAATCTCTAAAATTTTGGCGAGTTTGAGAATATACTCGTAAATATACGTAGATTCTCAACAATTCCGATTTGAAGTTAAAATTTTCGTAAGCTCCCAGTTCCCATTACGCTAATAAGGTGATTCAAATTGTTATACTTTGTTTTTTTATTGGTACAATTGTTGAAAATTTCAGAAAAAACGCAACTTTCTAACATTATTCAAAGCGAATATTATTAAAAATAATAATAACTTGATAATAGCTGGGCGATTATATTGACCCTCAAAAATCAATTTTGTAGCAATTTCTGATGTTCATTGTTGGTATTCGGGTCAGGTGAATTGAAAACAATTGAGGCGGTGGATGCAAAATGGAGATATAAAATTATTCTGCTGGAGTGGGGAGGCCCCTAGGCACTTAAGAATAAAGTTTTGAATTAAAATTTTGTTAATAGATATGCACATCGTAAATTCAATTCCGCATCTTTTCCTTTCAATGAATAAAGTTGTAGCTTTTTTATTTTCTGAATTATTGATAAAAAACTGTTTTTTCTCTGATTAAAATATTTCGCCTTTTTTCACTTCAACTCGCGACGAAGTCGGCACTTTTCAATATATTGAAGTAAAATTCATGAGAAGTACGCATTGAAATCTTCTGCGACCGACGACGTTAGCAAAGGTTGAAAATGTTAATTTGAAAAAAAGTTAACAATTTTTTGTCGAGGCGTTGTACAATTCGTGCACAAACAACTTTGATCATTCCGGGAGTCGTACGAATTTTTAAAAAGCGATAACTGTCAGCGAGAAAGGTGGTCAGGAAGGTTCAAAGAAGTTTTCTGGAAATTTTGAGTTCAATTGAAATAGTAGTCAACAAACTGTTAGTGGTTTAATTTTCCGGCGCGATCGATTATCTCCTGCGTAGGCTGCGCCATGCCCGACAAGCCGTTGTCTCTGACTTAGAGTACGTAAGATATTCTTTAATTCAAATGCAATAAAATGTGGAAAATCATGGTTTATAATAATTCTTTTATTTTCTTTCTGATTAAAATATTTAAATGTTGCCACCTCTAGAGACATGAGCTTCATAAAATTCTTAAAAATAAATAATCTGTACACGTTTTCTTTCTTGTATCCCGCGTGTCCTCTGTCTCACCTCTATTTGTAAACATACCAGCATACACTTTCTGATTTTTTTTAACCAAAAATAATCGTTCAAATATTACATAACATTTTCTTTTTTTAAAGTAATTTTTAGAATAAATCTACTATTGTTTTAAATTGATAATCATAAGCTTTAACTAGAGAAAGTCTGGTTAAATTGGCCAGTAAATTTACCTAAAATTATTTTTTGAGTCATAGTTAAAAATTTTGTATTTTATGTGTTTATTGAAATAATTAATATTTACAAATTAAAATCTGCGCTAAATATAGTATTTCCACTTTAATTTTTGTTGTCTTCTTGGGTTTATTTACTATGTATTTTTATTTTAATACTACCAAAAATGTAACACTCATGATTCTGAATTATCACTACCCATTTTATGTAAGTTAGTGTAAGTCCTGATTTTTCGTATTTTAAATAAAAATTATCTGTATCTGACCCGCCTCTGCGACGGAGTTCCACCTAACGTTGCTGTATAGTAACGTCTTACTACCGGCCGGACCGCAGCCTACGCGAGAGAAAATCGATCGCGTTGGAAAATTAAAACATTAACAGTTTGTTAACTACTATTTCAATTAAGCTAAAAAACTTCCAGAAAACTTCTTTGAACCTTCCTGACTAACTTAATCACTGATAGTTTTTGCTTGCTCAAAATTCGCTCGACTCCCGAAACGATCAAAGTTGTTTGTGCATGAAATGTGCAACGCCTCGGCAAAAAATTATTAACTTTTTTTCAAATGTACATTTTCAACTTTTGCTAACGTCATCAGTCGCAGAAGATGTCAATGCATACTCCTCATGAATTTTACTTTAAAATATTAAAACGTGCCGACTTCGTCGCGAGTTCAAGTGAAAAAAGGCGAAATATTTTAATCAAAGCAAAAAACAGTTTTTTATAAATAATACTGAAAGCAAAAAAGCTACAACTTTTTTTACTGAAAGAAAAAGATGCGGAATTAAATTTACGATTTGAATATGCATTTTAAAAATTAAAAACTTTATTTCCAAGTGCTCAGGGGCCTCCCCACTCCAGCAAAATAATTATATATCTCCTTTTTGCATCCGAAGCCTCAATTTTAGACGAATCGGTTTAATATTGTAGGTCCGGGTCGACTGAACAGCTAACAATTTTTATTTGAGCATAAAAAATGAAATATCTTTAGAAATAATTAATGAATCAAAATTTCCTGAAAATTTGGACTGGAGCTTCATCTACTCAATGTGTCCTGGAATATTTGGACGAATAGGTTGAAAATTGTAGGCTTGATGTAGGTCGACTGAAATGCTTAAAAATCGAATTTTGGGTACAAAAACTGAAATATCTCTAGAAATAATTAATTAATCAGAATTTCCTGGAAATGGCACTGGAGCTTTATTGTCAATTTATCCTAAATTTTTAGACAAATCAATTGAATATTGGAGGCTACAGGTCGACTGAACTACTACCAATGTATGTTTGTAAAAATGATACATACACCGAAGGACCATTTTTGTTTTAAAAAAATCATTAGATTTTTAATTGTATTTTTACACATAGCAATTTTTCAGTACTAGCCATTTTTTATTTTCAAAAATGTTGTATTTTCAGCTCACCCTACTGTGAGCCCTGATATTTCTTTCCATGTCAGAATCTCTTTTTGATTATATTCACCAGAATAAGTTTCAAAAAGTGTTACGAAAAGAAATTTAAGAATTATTGTAAAGATCGCGGTAGATTGGCCACGATGGAACTTACATTGCGAGGACCTTGAGATGCTTAACTTCTGACTTTGAAGTTTGAACCCGCCTATCTTTCACTTTCCGTGTTTAAACAGGTCTAAAAGTAAATACAGAAGAGAACAATTATACATGCGTATGCAGTTGGCTCTGTAAGTATACATTTTTGAATCTAAGGCTCGAAACTGCAAACGTTGTTGATTATGAATTAAAATGATCAGAATCAAGACTCATATAATATTGAGGTGAAAGAATCTTTTCGATAAAGATAAAAACAAGAAAAAAAGGTCAGAGGAGATATCACATTTAAGCAATATTTAAATTTAACGAATGTTCAATAGAGTACGAGTATTGAGCATTGTAATATTTTTAAAATCCAATCAAAATTAACGTTCGCTTAATTCATCAATATTGTCGATAAAAAACAATTTCGGTCGTCTTACTAAGGACCCAAAATAGCAACCTTGATATGAGCCATGACCGATAAGAGTAATGTGCTCTCACTCAGTCAATATCATTGTTCATAAATCAAACCATAAAATTTGTTTATTTTTCAACATTGCGTCCCCCACGAAGAAGACGACTCTTGAATGACCAAATATAACTCAGAATAGCATTGCAAAAGCAGACTACAAAATTGTTGCACCCATTATCTATTTTTTCAGTATATACATAGCCAGGTAAATCGCCTATAATCGTAAAAAGCCTAGATAAATCGGAGTTCTCCTAACCGTTCTTCTTCTCCTACTAGCTTGTATTGTGGCTTCTTATAGTGCCGAACCGTAAACTGCGCAACTCCGCTGACTTTGCAAGCGCCTCTCTCTCGCCCTCTTGGTCCACCTCATCCGGTATATCAGGTTCCCGTAAAGCGGAGTCCCAGTGTACTCGGATTAAAAAAAAACGTCTTACACAAAAATTATTGAAATTAGCCAATTTTTCACTCCGAATACATCTTTGATTCAAAAAAGGAATAGGCCCTAATTATCTAAAAAAAGGGAATTCTAATATTTATGGAGTGAAATGAGGCAATTCAATTTTGAGGTAAGGTCCTCGTTCCAATGCCCTTAAAGTTGATTTTTAATAAAAATGCAGCGCATAGATGGTTTACCACCTATAATAAAACTTTTAACATATGAAAAATCAAATGATTACCAGCTTATTTCTCTGTAATTTAGTATGTAATTTCTTCCAATTTGGTCTTCCCATTTTTTTTTAAATTCATTAATGCAAAAAATATATTACAAAAGTCTTAAATATAAAATAAACTAAAAAATGAATTTTAATTTTCCTGTTATGTACATAACAGCTTGCAAACTTGAAAAACATGTCCGACGTAATTCTGAAACACAATATATTATTTATCGGAAACCACATGACTTTTTAGAGAAATAGGTTTGTATTACATTTTATAGTTTAATATCTCGGGAACCAGTTTTTGTTTAATTTTGAAAATTGGAATTACTATTTTTATCGATGTTAAACCTCCACCGCTCCAGTCGCCTTCACCTGAAGCTGTAACTTATTATCTACTTTTTTCAATACTGAGTGATTATTTTAAAGTAAATTTGATTTTATTCCATTCAGATATTAGATATGTAGAAATCAAAGTTATAGTTTCCTTCTAATCTCCGAATTACGCGTATGAATTATATTCAAAGTCTATTGCATGTCAAAAACGACGAGCGACATAACCGATCAAAATTGATCGTAGGTTTTACAGTTTTCGAATTTAAATGATTTTTTAACGTAATAAAATTTGGAAAACTTTTTTTTTCAATCCTGTGAAATTCGATTTTTATGGATTGCCCTCTTATGCCCCTTCACTATTCACTTGAGGTGCACAGGGACGAATAAAGTATCGTCGCTAAGGAAAGTGTGGTGGCTACCAATGTAGAGTTCGAAAATCAGATTACCGGTCAGTAAGAAGCAAATCGAGACTTTGCAACGAAAAATTTTTTGTTGTTGAAATTATTATAATTTCTTAATTTGTTTTTTAATAAAACGCAATTGCACAAAGTCACTTTTACCAGCACCTAGTCAACCCCAAAAACTATCGGAGCTCTTAGAAACAGGCATTTTCGAGACGACTAGCTACACATATGAAAAATATTTGACTACTCATCTCGAATTTCAGGACGACGAGATACTTCGAAATAATCAACAAAAGATACGTTTATGAAAAAATAACTGTCATGTTAAACAAATCTGCGCAAATATTCAAACATCTAACTTGTATTATATTTCCCATGTTTAGATTTTTCAGAATAAATCACTAATGATAATACCATTATCATGCGCCGAAATGTCTGAATCTATTAAAATCTAATTGTGTTAATTTTTACTGGACCCTGAAGACAAATTTTCATCAATAATCGCAAACGACTAAGGCAATAAAATTTAAAAATTCACTTTAATCATTTGACCTCCTGAATAAGTAAAATCAATCACTAAAAGATGCGAGGGAACAAATATTAGACGCCAAATCGATTAGTTGCGTCTTGCAATGGTTCGAGAACATTTAAATATCCATTGTCGTGGCAATAAATGTACTCATTATATGATCAGTGATCACTCATTCGTTAACAAGACCGGCGCATATCTTATTGCGCATACAAGTTTAATACTGAAATAAAATATATACACTACCGACAGAAAGTTTTCGTACATTTCCTTCGACCACTTGAAAACTCATACTTCACTTCGTCAATTAGCCCACGTTGAAATACTTTTGTTGAAAGATTAAAAAAATATTTAGTTTCAAAGTTAAAAGTTTTTTATTAGCTAAATGAACATTATGAAATATTGAGTTCAACTCTATGCCAAATCTAGAAGTGTTCCTAAAAATTGGGAAAAATTATAAAATCAAGAGTAATCCTACTCTTTAAATCTTAATCAAGATCACGATTGAATATTATGTAATTTCTGTGTATTCATACAAAATATTTAGCCGTGCAATAATTATTTTTGGAACCAAAAGTCCGAGATTCGTCGTTGACGTTCATTTTTTGATAAGGTGCAACTTCAGATTCCTTTATATTCCATTATATATCTAATTGAATCTGAAGTTCCACCTTATAAAAATGAATACTCAGCGTCCTCAGCGATAACATAATTTTTAATCGGGCTCTTGATATTTGTTAGACTTAAAGAGTAGGATTTACTCCTTATTTTATGATTTTTCAACATTTTTAGAAACACTTTCCTAGATTTGGCAAAGAGCTGAACTCAAAACTTCAAAATGTTCATTTAACTAAAAAAAAATTAATTTGGAAACTAAATATTTTTGACTCGTTTATCAAAACAATTTCAACGTAGGCTGATTCGACGCGAAAGTTTACTATTCTTTAAAATGATTCTACTTACAAAGTCGTATATTCAGTTTCTGCAGAGATTTGCCTTTGAAGTGAAGTATGAATTTTTAAACGGTAAAAGGAAATGTAACCAAACTTTCTGTCGATAGTGTAAAGTAAATTTTATTTGAATGAAGAACAGTTTTTCAGAACATGTAAACTTTAAACGAACGAATAGTAAACTTTAGAAGGAGAAAAATCCATAATTAAAGACACACACACACAATTTGGATATACTTAAATGGTCAGAATTTCAAAAACGTATAAAGTAGCCACGTGGAGCAAGAAAGGATAAATAGAACAGTTTAAGACATGCGTTAAAATCCGATCAATACAATAGGCTCTCCCTTTTCTCCTCATGAAAAGACAAGAACTACGTTAAAATAAACAAACTGGAGATCAATGTAACATAATCGCTTAGATAACTGAAAATAATGATTAATTATTATTAACGTCAATAAGGCGAGACTTGTCAAAGAAAGGAAGGGCCGAAGTTCATCCCCCGATTATCAATATTATCATCTGAAAAGACGTGAGGAAGCAGCATGATTTTTTCCATATCGACTGATCTTACATCACTGCTCCATTTAGATAGCTAGTATTTAATCAGCTACTTATAGTGAAATACTGAGTAAACATTACTAGCGGCTGAACCGAATTCTTGTTTACTCAGACTTGAAACTTCTTGAATACTTATCATAAATCTTAGATTTAGAATGAACATAACCTAGAAAACGCTGTGTAAACGCCTTCGAAAATTTCAATCCATGGCAGGAAATCCGCTCAAAATTAGAAAAATGATTTTCTAAAAAGCATATGTGTTTAATATAATACATTTTAAAACTCAACAATCTCGAATTATATTTGGACTGGACTTAATAAGTCCTTCTGCGAAAAATTGAAAACGTCATGTGATTCTGCTATGTCAACGTGGAGTCACTGTTGTTACCGTTTTTGATTGAGTGCCTTGAGTACCGAACATTCGGATCAAAGTACGAGCGACTGGTGATATTCTCGAGGAATCCAGACAAATCAGCTACGAAACGAAAATACAAAAAATATGTTCACGTGTCAGTTGAAAATAAACAAAACCAGGCACACATGAAAGAGTAAGAGTAAGAGGAAACTGAAATGAAAGTGGAAAACGGTCAAAAAGATGAAGTTTTGGGACTTTACAAAGATAAAACATCACTATTTCACCCAATAACAATAACTAATGTCGGCCACAACTATGTTGGTATTATGGTATGCTATTACTGTTCAAGCAGCAGGGCTCTCTCTTCGACTGCTAGGCGAACCATTTGAAACTTGGAATGCAAAAGTGTTCACTTACCGGCCGTGGCTTTAGTATTTTTTCCATTACACCTCCGATTCTTCCTGTCGGACTTGATGCCCTTCAACAACATTTTACACGTCTTTTTTCACAATTTCAACACTTGTCGCACCACACCTACGCATTATTATGGCAGCCATTTGCCCCCTAGTTTTCTCGTTTAACATTTGGCTGGCTTGCGGCCATTCCAATGATTATTGACGTCACGCAAGGACGTGTTCAGTTTTCTGCTTTAATTTTGGCGTTTTGTAATTAAGTATCAGGTAATGCAAAGCGATAATTCATCATTTCGCTCTGTGTCAATACTAAAATAAATCCGGTTTGTTGACACAAACGGGTAAACAAATATTTGGTAATGACGTAATGTTTATTTCACTTTATTCCTTTTCAAGTAATTTAAAATAATGGTTCCTAAAGACCGAAGCGCCATCTGTTACCTACGTTCTCAACTATTTCAATTATGAACTTGTATATTTATATATTTATAAACAATTATGTTATTTAGTCGACCAGGGTATTTAATTTATGTTTTTTCCCTCAGAAAATGCCTACACTATCTTAATATTCTGTATATTTATGTTGAGTAAATACACTCGTGAACTAAATGAGGGAAATAAGCAGTATTCTGTGATTGTGTTTCCCCAGAATTGTTTCCACAATAATAAATACCTTTTTCGTTGAAACTTTTGGAAATAGTATAGTATGGTTTACCGCTTTTCAAAATTAAAACATAATATCCAAATACAATTTACGTTGAAACATTATTTTTTTTCCAAGTTACTAAAAAAATAAAGTTTCGTCCTATGTAATTGGTAGTATTGTTTGGCCCCTGGCGTGAAGACATTTTGACCTTATTGACGTCTGTTTTCATATTTTATCATATATATAATACTCCTACATTGCGCACCGCGTGAGAGTCCTCTTGCAAAAAAATAGCGTGCAGACATATATTTCTGCTTCACACCGCGAAAAATAACTTGCTCAGCATTGCGCGTGCGCTGCCAACCATAGAGTTATGGTCCATTTATACCTCGTTTGTATGCAGGCCAATGCAGGCGGAAAATGCATCTTCCTCTCACTCTACCACGTGACGATGTCATGCATTTATCTCATTCTAGATTTTTCTCTGTCCATGAAGATTATCCGGTTTGGTGGAAAATCTAGAGTGAGATAAATGCATGGCATCTTCACGTGGTAGAGTGAGAGGAAGAGAGTTTCACCAACAGAGGTGTAAATGAGCCAACCGTATAATTTCTCACTTGTGACGTCACGCGCTCTCACCGACCTTTGGGAGAATAACAAGTGCGGGTATAGCCCTATAGTTTGTACGTGTTCCTGGAGGGTTTTAAAACTGTTTTTGTTTTTTTAAATGCAGAGTGAGTATTTCGCACAATTTTCGGAAGATGCGAGGACCCGATACTCCAAAAAAATTGAAAAAATCGAAAATTGTGATCTGTATGCACTGAAAGATGAAGATTTTAGTGAAAATGTCAAAGCAGAGCCATCGATCACTCTAGACTTTTCTGTCTGCACCCGTCGGACGGACAGAGGTATAAATGCACCATTATACCTGCCTGCCCATGCGTCCATGAGGCGCATTGTCCGGTTTTTCCTCGGCGGGATGTTTGAAAATTAGGTTTTTTTCTGGTTTTGTATATGTAAGATTTCTTTCAATAAATTATTAAAAATTGGGTATTCAGATGAAATTCAGTGTGCAATTTCGAGATAAAAAGCAACAATATGTGAAACTATACTTCGGTATTTTTGTAAAATAGTGAGGTCATATCAGTGCATGCAGCTCACTGCAAACGCTACAAATACCAAACAAGAAAGCGGTGTCTATGAAAATATTGAGGTAAGTATTCAATTTTATTGCTTGGTTTTGCTAAATGATATTACTTGTCAAATAATGATCAGTCAAATTATTTGTATTATTAATTATTTCTCAAAGAATGAATTTTGAAATGTAATATTAAAGAATGCGCCGCAAAGACATCGCTTTGTTGTTTGCGTTGTTACGTATTTGTAGCGCTTGCACTGAGCCGCATGAACTGACATAACCTCACCACAATACATGTTATTTTACAACAATATTGCAGTATAGTTTTATATATTATTGCTTTGTACCCCGAAAGGTCCCTTTCCGCGCGGCACGTCACATACATACTTTATACACTTCTATCTGGGCCGGAAAGGTCCATTTGGCGGCGCTGAAAGCAGTGATGCCAATGTTGGCGCCTTTTGTTACTGCGCTTGCGTTCGGGCCGCGCACTGGTTGGCCGCAGTTGGCGCGCAATTCAAAATTGTAATTTAAACAATTCTTGTGATTTAAATAAATAATTATTGAAAAATGCACAAAAATGTATATACATTGTACAACTTATGATTTTAGACTTCTGAAATTAAATGTTTTATGAAATATAAGTTATTCTTTGGAAGTCAAAGCAAGTAAACTGTTATTTAAATAAAATATATGTGTTATAAATTTTGTTTCTTGTCCAAACTCAGAAGTTGCACAATTTATATACATTCTTGTGCATTTTTCAATGATTATTTATTTAAATTACAAGAATTGTTTTTAATTCCAATTTTGAATAGCGCGCCAACTGGGGCCAACCAGTGCGCGGCCCGAACGCAAGCGCAGTAGCAAAAGGCGCCAACCATGGAGAATAGCAGGGACTGGGAGCGAAATGCTGGGTGAACGCTCCATGCGTTCCTGACACACTCCTCCTCGGTTCATATTTTCCCAGTGTTAGGAACTAAAAGGTCCGTTCGCGCTACCCGAGGTAGGAAGAGTCCTGTGGGGAGCAGAGAGTGAATGGTCGTGGCTACCCGAAAACTAGGCAGCTCCGTACTCGAGCGGACCACGCGAACGCGTAGCAAACGGTTAGGCCAGCAGATGGGAACCGACGTCACAAACCATGTTCGAGTTCACCACTGGCGACCGCCTACTCTTGCTCCCCGATAGGTATTCACATTTCACCGTCAGGCAGCATCAAACAGCTACAGGCGAACTGTTGCCTGATGAGGAGAAGAGTTTCTGCGTTGTGAACGCTCTTTGCACAATATATATTTCACCAGGTGGCGCTGCGTCACATGCTATACAGTTCAATACATAATATCAACTAATATCATTCAATATCATTCAATATCAATTAGAAATTATTATTTAACATATGTGAAAATGTGATGACTGAAGAAATACGGAACACCAAATATTTTATAAATGCAAATACTACATATTGACCTTGAAATGCAAACTTATAAGCTTCTCTCAGCATTTCAAGATTTGTTAAACATACTTTTGTTCACTTTCTAATCGTAAACAGATGAATTTAGAAGAACATGCAGGCACAATATTCTAATGGAATGTTTAACTCAATAAAAATGTGCAAACTTATATGGTTTTCAACCATATAACCCATATATCCCATAACTTGCAGATATTGATTTTCAACATACATGATGAATGGTAAAAAAAAAGATTTTGGTTGAACTTCAATTGTTTTCGTGGCAAGTTTTACCATTTATTTGATTGTTGTCGTTAACAGTTATTTCTCCAAAAGTAGATGAATTCTTAAACTGAAAATACACATTTAAACAGAGAAACTTCAATTTTCAACGTACAAAGGTTTCAGTCGACGTTTAAACATCAAAAGATGAATTTCAAACAGAAAATAAATTTTCTACGAAATAGTTGAATTTTTTTCTTCATTTTTAACCGAGCAGTTGCATTTACATATATTCCAGAAAGATGAAATTTCTACAAAAATAAATGACTTTTTAAAGCAAAAATTCAAGCTTTTCCACAGGAAGAAGCAACTGGAAAAAAATATGAATCGGGACTTGTAACGTTTTAAACTCAAAATGTTTTACAAACGGAACATGAGAAATTCAAAGGAAAATAAAGAATTTGCAAATTCAGTTTGCTTCTCATTTATTTGAAGTTATTTCTGAAGGTATTACATGTCGGTATAATTACCGCGATGTATTTGTTTCAATTTCGAATTTTAAAGATTTCTTCCACGCCACCCCACTCTACCGTAATGAATCGTTACGAAATATCCCCCCCCCCCTGATCTGTTGCGTAATTTAAGTAAAGTCCCGCACCGCGGACAAAATTGCTATTTACCCCCGAGTTTGGACATCGAAAACGATTTCAAGAATCGTTCCTCGCCTTCTTCGCCTTGCTCGCTTGCCTTGCTCAGCCGTGAATCTGTACGTGAACGACAGCCCGAGCATTTAGAGGCCTGTTCGCCACAGCAATTCACTTGCGTTGAACAGTACAGCGGTAGACCCTTCAGTTTCTCCTAGCCTGGAAGCTGGGAATCAGTTAGTCCACGCTAGTAAGTCCCCGTGATCTTTTTAATGGAAATGATATTCATTAATTGCAAGTCGAAATGTATTACATTTCCCACAAAATAGTTGAATTTTCAATCCAAAAAATATTTTCTGCCAAAAAAGAAGAATTTTCAAACTTAGAACGGAATGTTCAAGCCGATAAGTGGAATATTTTAAAAAACTGTTGACTTGAAAAATCACAAAGATGAATTTCCCACCAACAAGTTAAGTTTCAACCAAAACAGATGATTTGAATTTTCAAGCAAAGAGAACAACCAGAACATTGCGAAAAAGTATCATCAGAGAAGAATAATTATTATTTTTGATATAGTGATGTTTCGATAATGAATTTCTCATAATTTGTTGGCGATTATTTTTATTCCTGTAATTCCTATAAGAACGAAAAAAGTAAAGGAATTTCATGATAGGAAAATGATAGGAAAAAAATAGGCGTAATTTACATATACTTTCCTACAATACTTTTTCGTAAGGGAATAGTTGCAATTTCAACCTACAAAGATGAATTTTCAAGCAAATACTTTAATTTTGAGTTGAAAAATGTATTAAAAAAAAAAACATTTTAAGAAAGGAGTTCAAGTTTCAACAACAGAAATGTATCTCCAAACAAAAGAAGTTAATCTTTACCAGTGCGGTAAAATTTTCAACAAAATAGTTAAATTTTCAACAAATATATATGATTTCTTAAGGTTAAGTGTAATACTGGAAATATTTAAACCAAAAATTTTGTAATTGGAAATCGAAAGTTGTAAAATTTATCCAGGAACGATCAATCATTAACAAAACAGTTCAATCTTCAACAGAAACAGATTAATGTTTAGGCAAACAGTTCCATTTTCAATTAAAAAGATGAAATTTCTACCAAAGAAGATACATCCCAAAAAACGGATTTTCAAGAAAATAAATTACTCGTAAACCATACAGATGAATTTTTAATGTAGTTGCAAACATTGTAACCAAGTGTTTGGATTTTCAACCATAAAAGATGAATTCTAGACAAAACTGGTCGTACTTGATATTTAAACTGACAAAGATTTAGTATTACAACAAACCCAGTTCAATTCAACGAAGAAAGACAAATTTTCAAAAATATACATGAATTTTATATTTCCAAAATCTATGCCCATTTTCTCCGCGAGGAGCTGGTGAGGAGCTGAAAAACTGTTCATTCGCGGCGGAGATTCGAATAGCGTCGAGTTTTGTTGAGAGTTCTCTCGGCACGGTGAAAACGCCTTTCCTTCGATATCACACGTCACGCCTTGCGGCGTTTAGACTTGAGAGAGTTGGGCGAACGCACTGCAAAGCGTGAACGTTCAACACATGTCCATTTCATTGCACGAAAAGAGACGAACACCACAGCTAGCCATAGACGCCTTACTCAGCCCGGAACGGGACCCACCAAAAAAATGTCTCAACTCCCCTGAACGAGATTTATGGCATCACGTTAACTCATTCAACTCATAGGCGGCGGAGGCAAGATACTGACCTGCTGTATTCGCCCCTTTGCCTAGAGAAGAGAAAAGTGGCGAGCGTCATTTTGCTCCCAATCCCTGGAGAATAGACATGAGGAGACCAAAGTAATGTAACCGAAAATAAGCAAATTTTTGTCGTATAAAAAGGGTTATAATACCGCCCGAGTTATGGCGCTAGTGTTGCACGGAGAAAAATGGCCGCCGTATATGTTGACATCTTACATTATTTACCAATGTGATTTTAATAGAAATGTGTAAATTATTATTCAAAACGGAGAAATTTTATTTTGCTTATCTCGAAATATCGGTGATTCTATGTAATTGAAGTGATCCTGCAATGGACGTGGTAGGTACTTCAGATTTATTGCACAAACGTGGAAAACAATAAGGATATAACTGATCAGTTTTCAATCTTGTACGCATACACATCACAGAACTGATATCGGACTTCCACTTGAATATAACAGTTTTTACATTCCAATATCCTTTAAATGTCTCAACAAATTGTTTTAGTCATTTAGGAATTTTGTATTTTTGATTAGGGTTATATCACAGGTTATATTTACACGGACCATGACGGCGGCCATCGTTACCCGTACCACATTAGCGCCGCGCTCGAGAAGATCTAGCATTTCGATGCGTTATTGTACATCCGACAGAAAAATGCTCGTTTTTGGTGAAGTCAATGTACAGGACTTTGGGCTCCTTATGTCTATTCTCCATGGCGCCAACATTGGCATCACTGGCTGAAAGCTAAATGATTTGACGAACGGACGAACTTACCTGTGAAGTTCAACCCATGGCGATGAAATCGAGTTGATGCCATCTAGAGTTCCTTAGAGAGTTGTGTCACCGCTTACTCCGCTTCTGATTGGTGCCGCGAAAGCAGAATCGGATGTCTTGAAATTGGCGCGACTTTCAAGTCAAATTTAATGTTCAGACACTGATTGAATAGTAAATAATAGTTTCCCACATGTTACAGTCAAAATGTACATGCAATCGTGAAAAAATAAGGTACCTTTCCGACTTTTATTACATTATTTATTGATAATTAAAAGCTTACATCACAAACAGCTGATTTCGAGTGAGGTATCCAATAATCTCGATTAATACTCTCCATCCATAATTGCTTAAGCTTAGGATCGTTTGGGATTTGTCTTAAGTAAAAACCTTGGCCAGAACTATTACGGCAGTAGAGAATGCAACACGACACTATTTTTTTCATTAAAAAAGTGTACACATAAACACATAAACTTTTCTTAAAGTTTTGCTTCTTTTTTGTGTTTGGCTTTTTGATTAAAGTTTTGCTGAGTGAGACATCTAGAATACTTTAAATGTTTCGCGCTTCGCTACGTATTTCCGATTCCGGTATCGCGTCGGCTAGTGGAGGGGGTAACGTGACACAACTCTCCCTAGAGGAACTCTAGGGTAGGTATAAACCTTTTTGTAGTGCAATTGTTTCGTTGTGTCGCTCACTCTCCGCGAGATAGCTTTAGGCTTTAGTTATTCCTGCAGCTCCACCAGCCAATGCTCGTTTTCCCTCCATGTACAATCATATCTGTTTGAGGGATATACTTTCAGACTAACGAACTAACCTATATAAGCTGGGTATTTGTAGTTTTTACATCAATCATAGTCAAGATGCAGTTTCAAACACAATCTAAGAAATTACCTATAGTGAATTTTGATTCGCTCACGCAACATGAAAAAAGAGAAAAACGACATGGACAGTTGTTACCGTACAGCATACGAGCAATATTCTGTGGACCATCTAACTGATGGCAAAAATAATCCCCTCTGACTTGCTCTGAAGCAGGTCGGAGGGAGAAGGAAAAAGTGAGAAGAAGTAAGAAGAAGCAGATCGGAGTGCTCTGGAGTACACCAGTGCATGATAATCGAATTCGCTATAGGTTGCGATGCGCAGTTTCAGGGAGAAGGGGTAGATTGGGGATGCGCATGGCATCACTTATTTCTCTAGAGGACTAAATGCCACAGTTCTTCGCTGTGACGTCACCAATCGAGTAAAGGCCAACTTAGATTCATCTGAACATGAAAATGTAGTAATACCAAGTGAGGCACGATCAAATTCAGTAATAGTTTTTGATGATATTGCTTGTAAGAAACAATAAGACAATATAAAAGCTTTTTTCTCTATGGGTAGACATAATAAGGATTTCGATTGTATTAATTTGAGTCAAACGTATGCACGTATACATAAGCATCTCATGCGAGATGATGTTGATTTTTTGGTGTTATTTAAGCTAGATGAAATGAATCTCAAGCATATTTATAATGATCATGTGAATACTGACATGCCTTTTGTGCGATTTGAAGACTTGTGTTTAGCTTGCTGGAATGACCATAAATATGAATTTGTTGTAATCGATAAATATAGAAATCTTAACCAAGGTGGATATAGAAAGGGATTTGATTGTTTTGTAAACCTTAATGAATGATAGATATATATATAGACTGATAGTTATTTAATACAGACAGTTGCATTTCAGACACAGCTGCATTAACATCCCTGCTGGAAGTAAACGGATTCAAACGTATAGGAATTAGCGGGTTCAAACGGATAGGAATTAGCGGATTCTAACGGATAGAAATTTTGTATCAGTTTGAATGAGTACTTTGCACCTTTTCAATCATGTTCTATCCTTTGTTAGATTTTTAAATCTTTATCCGTTTGAATAATTTTCAATACGAGAAGTGGAATTTGATCCGCCCCTATCCGTTTCATTCCGAACTTTTTTATCCTTATCTATCTATCTATTGGTACATCGTGGGTGTGGTGAGCCCATCTTGTAGTTATTTACTACAAGAAACTATCCACCTGGAAACACTACCCAAATCGGGTAGTGTCACGCCTACCCTGAAAGGGAAATGGCTTAATGGTATACTACTACTACTACTACTATCCGTGAGATGGTATCCTATTTATCAGTTTTAATCCGTCATCAACGAAAAATATTCTATCCTTACCCAGATAACAATCGTGCGAGGCACGTTACCCTCACGGCATGCGAGGCACGCGGTGCGTGTAGAGCGTGGTGCATATGCGTCGCACAATGCGAGAGGCACGTATGCGCGAGGCATATGCCTCGAATTTTGTGATAGGCATCTATTTATACATATAATGTTATTATAAGCCCAGTTTTTGATAATAATAATGTAAATTATTATTATTGTAGAAATAATTAGTGTCAATAATTTACTACAGAAAAAATATAAAATAAAAAAAAATAAAAAAAAAAATAAATTTAAGTGTTATAAGTATTTTTAATTTACTGATGTTGACAGACTAATTTAAAAAACGAATTTTTACAAATGAAACATTTTAAAATAATGTGTTGAAATTACTTTTACAACTTTTCAAATGATTTAAAGTTAATTTGACCATTATTATATTAAAGGAAGTTTGTAATGTTCCCGCGTGATCACGTGGTTGGAATAAACTTCAACTTGGCGTTTCTTTCTGTTGGTTAGGCTACGACGTTCATGATAAGTTGTTTATGGTGCAGTGTGACGTGTTTTTATCATCTGTCCAAGCTTGTGTTTTTGTCGTTACTGATATTACGAGGTTTATAAACTCCGTTTCAGTAGCGGTAAATTTTTAGTTTTTATATTTTTCTAGTACTTGACACAAATTGAAAAAAACGGGTGTTTTTTCCAATTACCTTAAGGTATACCTGAAGTACAATGTAATTTTATGAGACGCATAAAGCTCGCTTTTCACCGTCACGCGTGCGACCTTCACGACATGCGAGCGATATGCGTCGCATATGACGACGCATCTGCATGGCGCGGTGAAGGCATGTGTGCAGGATTAATCCGCACGCGTGGGAGCGGTACCGCTCGCACTGTGCGCGCATTTTGTTATCTGGGTATGTATCCTTTTTAATACATCTTCAACTAAAAAAATCTATCCATATCTATCCGCTTAAATTCGTCTTCAATTAAAAATATTCTATCCATATCTACCCGTTTCAATCAGTCTTCAACTAGTAATACTCTATCCGCGGCTATCCTTTTGAATCTGTACTGCACGCTCATAATATTTCATCCTCGCGTATCAGTTTGAATACAAAAAATTCTATATGTACGTATCTGCAGTAAAAACTATAATGCTAATTCGCATTCGATAGAAAATCACGAAGTATAACGGATAGTCAATAAGTTTTTTGAAGAAGGATAAGTAATGATTGGCATGGATTAATGTTCTATCTGTGTTACATAATGATAAAAATCAAAGTAGTTAGCGGATAGACAAAGATAGGGTAACGGATAGAAAATTATGGATTAGAACGGATAGCCAATTCTTTCTGTGGAGAAAAGCGATAATTTTAAACCAATTGTCACTCTACTTGAAAGAATAATTCATGGGTTTGAGAAATTAAAAAAAATTGATCCTTTCAAACAAAAAATCGAGAATCAGATGAAGAATAAGGTGAAAAACGAAGATTCTGAGTATGAAGATCCGAATTTTGATGATGGCGAAATATCATTCAAGTCAGCTGAGGAAGAAGCAACAACAGCCTCAATCGATCATATCGCAAACAATTATCTTTTAGTATTAGATAATGAAGAAAAGGATCATGATAATGTATATGGTATACGAAAAATATCTAAAAATAAATGAATGATTGGGGATTCATCAATAAGTTCCGATAACCATAAAATTAACCCTCAAAAGGGCAAGCGGGTCTCACAGGCTCGGCGGACCACGATTTTTGAGTTACAAATAGTTGTGTATAAAGTGAGGGCGTGTGCATGGAAATTTCTTTTGGTGAAGTCTAAATACATAAAAGAATTAAGGTATTGTGAAAATTCCATCTGTGGAGTGCTCCACAGAAAAGTATATATTTTTTACATATACAAATGGCAAGCCGGGTCTCGCAGGCCCGCTGTTCATTGGAACGTCAACTATGAATACCGTGATGGAAAGAGTATTTATATCACTCATGTATGCATGAAAAAAACAGTTTGGACGAATACATTTCAGTTTTAATAGATATTTTTTTAATCTTTGAAGGATTTATCTTATTTTTTGGCCTCAAATACATCTACGAGGGTGGATCAAATAAAAACGAGACTTTGTTTGTAAAAGTTTATTGGTATGAAAGAAAAATACAAAAGAGTGATATTATTTTTCCACATAATCTCCCCTTTTGGAAACATAATTTGACCACCTGATTGGAAGTTTCTTGATGCCCTCTTTGTAAGAAGAAGACAGGCGTGTTATGAGCCAATTGCGCACGGAAACATCTACCCCTACATGGTCCACAAAACGCTGCCCTCCCAACGCTTTTTTCATGGGTCCAAACATATTTTGTAGTCACATGGACCTAAGTCTGGACCGAGGGGTATCTCACTCAGGATTCAAATGAAATCGTTCGAACAATGTAAACGAATTCGTACGAATCCTAACGATTTTGATGAATTCTGATATTGACGAACCGGCATCCTTTTTTCGGAATCGGAAGCTCCGAACGCTGTACAGTCACAGCGTTGCGGAGCGTTGGACCTACGAATTCGTACAGAATCCCACCAAGTTTGACGAATCCGAACGAATCCAAACAGTGACTACGAAGCACGGAGTCGTACAATGGCCTGGCGTTGTCGTGGAGAAAATTCACGTCCTTTATCGAGGTTTCGGTCTTTTTGTCTGGTAAGCAGCCTTAATATCTGTAAGAAGATGTTTTAAATGCCCCTATTGAAAAATACGATGACGTATACGACGTCGTTTATAGATAATAAAAATAATAATAATAGGTAGTAAATAATATCATTTATAACAGATGTGTATCAGAGAAGCACATTTATTTCTATAAATCGTAAACGAAATTGTATACAACATCGTATTCGACGTCGTATTTGTCAATAGTATAAATATATTGAAAATAATATATATATATATATATATATATATGTATGTATGTATATACATACAGGGTGTCCCAGACTCAAGTGTCCGGACTTATATAGCTGTATAAAAATAAAAAAAAATAAATAGAAAATTCCTTTTCCAAAAATCAGTTGAAGTTTTAGTTTTTTAGTTATAAAATATTTAAGCTGGACCAATCAGGAGCGCCGTATAAACAGTCGTGTGTGCGTGAGCTGGATTCCAACGCAGTTTTATCGAAGCGAGCGCAGAGGTGGGGTTAGCGACGGGAGAACACTACGTTGGAATCCCGCTCACGCA
>CAKNYM010013532.1:0-12076 GCA_932195095.1 Andricus curvator | reverse complement strand
GATGGATTGTCATCATCTTGCGTGTGCTTCGGTCAAGTTGCTTCAAAAAATATTATTATTATTATTATTATTATTATTATTATTATACCATTAAGCCATTTCTCTTTCGGGGTAGGCGTGACTTGCTCGGTTGGAAAATAGTAGTGTGTAGATGGGTATATGGGTATAAGGTAGATAGTTATGTAGGTGTAAGGTATGGATAGATAGATAAACGTTTATTTTTCAGCCTGCTGGCCATAAAAAATTGACATTCTTACACTTCCATTTTTTACAAAACTTTCTTAAAACTAACCCTTAAAAAACTAACATCAATCCTCGCATTGCCAAACTCTGCTTCCGCAGCTAATAGCTAATACTTATCTACTATTTACAATATTTACAGATTACTTATATCTACTTCCTCTCCTATTTACAATCTTTACTTCTCCATTCCTCTTCCTCCTTCCTTCTCTTCTTCTCCATCTTACCCAACACTCCCTTCACCCATGCTACTGCCCTTTTGTCCCCCCTATCATGCATCAATACCTCCATGCTTATCCCACTCCTTTTCTCCTCTACGCACTCCTTCAATCAGTGCTCCACTCTTGCATCCCCCTTCCCAAACAGTTCTCACATCCTCTTCTCCCTAGAGAGCCAGTACCTATTAAAACCCTCCATGCAACCACATCTCATCCTCGCTATAAGCTCCTGACTTCCTTTCTCTCCTTTCTCACATAAATATTGCGCTCTCGTCCTTGGCATAATCCACGCATAGTTCCCGTTAAACCATGACTCTCTTATTCTCTCTTCCCCTGCTGTCTTCTCTCTCTCCATGCCGTTTTTCTTAACCAACTCATATACCTTCCTTCCTCGTGCATCCTTCTCACTTCGTCCATCTGCAGTCCATTCGTTCTAAACTACCTTTCCCTTTCAACTTCCATCTTCCCACCCCCTCTTCTGTTCTCCTTCTCCCACCAACACTTCGTAACCAGCTTACTTCCCCCCTCTTCCAAAAATTTCTCCTCATATTTACACGCCCGACTCCCCGCTAGAATCCCTACACTTGTTCTCCCCGTCTCCCTCCTGACAATACAATTAGGCGTGTCCCTTGCCAACCCCAGTGTCCACTTTACATACCTCTCCTGTGTCCTATTTACCTCTTCACTTTCCTTCCACCCTCACACCTCTACTCCATACAATAGCACACTCATCACTAGTGAGTCAAACAATTTCATTCTCCTTCCAAAATCATCTGCGGATAACTTCTTTCCCAGCCCCCACACCTGCATCATCACAACATTTGCCCTCCTCACTCTCTCTTTTATGTGACCATCCACTCCACCATTTCTCCGAAACAAGAAGCCCAGGTACACAAAAAACTCTTTCACCTCCTGCACCGCCTTTCTCTTCCACTTCCACTCCCCTCCCTTATCCCTTCCCCTCCTTTTCTGAACACCATAACCTTGGACTTTTCCGCATTCAGCTCTAACCTCTTCTTATCCAGGTATCTTCTCAACCTCTTCATCATCTCCTTTAAGGCCTCCTCGCTTCTTGCCAGCAACACTATGTCATCTGCATACGCTAGTGACCAAATTCTAACACCTATTATCCTGACTCCTCCTACCATCCCGGCCTCCAGCTTACTTTCCATATCCGCAATTAAAATCGCAAAAAGCGTTGGGCTAAGCGGACACCCTTGCCTTAACCCCCTATCCATCCAGAATACCTCCGAAATCCTCCCCTCCTCTCACCGTATCTTTGGTCTCTTCATATATCTCCCTTACCCTCTCGACCAGGCCTCTCTCCGCTCCCCTATCCTCCATCGCCTCTCACAACCTCTCCCTATCCGCGGAAGGAAACGCGCCTTTAAATCCACAAAAAACGCGTACACTCTCGTTTGTGATCAATCTCTCTAGCGATCACCCCAAGTAAAGAGCCTCACAAAATTGTTATGTGTGGTTCCCCACTTGGGCCCATTAGTATCCAAGGTCTTTGTTTCAGGCGTCATTCACTCTATTGTCACTCTGTTTACAAACTATTTGTCGCCAAACTTTTCTGTCCAGGCATACTACTCTAGCTTCCTTTACGTCCATGCATTTTTTCATGCAAGCTCTTGTGTTTCTATGGCTTCGTATGTCTCTTCGGATTAATGTCTGATTCACAGAACTAACCATTATTTCGGCGGTCTACCTCTGGGCATTCTGCCATTTACTTTAGCTTTATACACTTGTTTGGTCAGTCGTTCATCTTTCATTCTTTTAAGATGTCCGAACTATCTTAACTGATTTCTTTCCCATATGTCAACTAGTGTCTCTCCTGTTCCACATTTTTTGAGGCTTATCTCGTTGCGGACTTTGTCCATCAGTGTTTTGCCGCATATTGTGCGCAGAGGTTTCAGGCCAATCGCGTTAATTTTATTCCTGTCCTTTTCTTGGCAGGTCCATGTCTCGCTACCGTATAGTACAGTCGGTACGAATATAGAATTATGTATGGCCATTTTAGCTTTTTTTGATACGTTTTTGTTTCTGAGAATGGACCTTGCTCTACCGATAACCTACTTACCCTTATTTATGCGCCTATCTAACTCCCCATCTATTTTTCCGTCGCTAGTGAATAGGCTACCCAGATATACGTACTTGTCAACTTGTTCTAATCTGTCATCATTTAGGAAAATTTTGCACATTGTTTTCTCACTTTTTCTCTCAAATAACATGCTTTTTGTTTTATTTACGTTAATTTTGAGGCCCATGTACTTCATGCTTATACATAAATATGATAAATAGCCATGAGGGCATAACGCATCCTTGTTTCACGCCTTGCATAATATCGAACCAGTCACTCAATTTCCCATTTACCCTGACAATCGCTTTACTACCTGTATATATTGTTTTTATTGCTTGTAGGAGCCATCCATTGACTCTAATTTCAGAGTTTGGCTATTTTTTAACGAATACGCTCAACTTGTTTACGTAATCAACCAAGAATATCTTTCCGATAACTTTTTGCTGCGATACTTGGCATATTTACAAGAATTATTAATTGTTTAAACAATGTTCATAAAAAATTTAGAGTTTGGCTACATTTGAACGAATAATCTCAATTTTTGTTCACGAAATTTACTAAGAATGTCTTTGCGTTGATTCGTCACTATGATACTTTTCAAATTGACAACAAGTGTTAATTATTTTAACAATATTCATAAACAAATAAATAGTTTGGTTATATTTCAATGAGTAGGTTAAAATTTTGTTTACGAAATCGACTAAAAATGAATGATACCTTATTTGCTCTCACATTTTATATCAAAACTCTGGACATCGATGATTTATATATTTTCAACCCAGAAAAATAACTTTGTTCAATAGTATTACCAAATTTTTTTCAGCTCATTTTCAACCACTAGACATTATTTCTAGATAGTTTTAACACAGAAACTTTTTTTGTCCCACTGTGCCACCTCAAAATAACGCAGCAGAATAATTTTAAAAATCAAAGACGAAATTTGTTTTCCATGTTTAGAAGAAATTAGAGAGAAACAGGTATGAATCTGGAATGTCAAAGAGATAGAAAAGGATAGACAGGAATAGGCGAAGGATATAGAAGTGGGGATTGAAAGGGATAGTATTAGAACTATATTGTCAAAGAGATCGAAAAAGATAGACGGGGATATAGGAGATATATTCACTCATGGAGTAGGGGGAATTGAAAGTGATGGGCGTAAATCTGGATTGAAAAGGAGATAGAAAAAGATAGAGGGGGATAGGCGAATGATAGGTAGGGATAGAGAAGTGAGAATTAAACGAAAAAGAAGTAAAAGTATATTGACAAGAAAATAGAGAAAGACGGAGCTAGAAGCGGATATAGCTAGATAGAAAAAAGATAGAATAAAGTGAAGCTGGATAAACAATTGATATAAAAATATGCAGGTGGAATATGGATAGACGGGGGATAGGCTGTGATAAATAAATTGAGGAGTAAGCGAACAAAACATGATAAATCCATTCGAGATGATTCCTCAATAATTAGATAAATGCTTTATTTCAAGAACACCAGAGTAAAAGAAAAATTAAAATAGGATCATGTAGATGAAACCATTTAGCTGGTTATCCAATATTATTGAATTATTGAATCTACTAGCTTGGACTAATGCAGTTTTTATAACATATTGAACACTTTAGTACAAAATATACACATTTTAATTTATATATTTTGAAGGTTACAACATTTTTAAAGCGCAAGTTTAATGGATTTATCATGTTTAATTTGCTTACTCTATACTTTTCCTTATCCATTACTATCGTAGAGACAGAAAATGGATAATAGTGAGAGAATTTCCATCTTTTTACTTCGAAGCAGGGAAGAATTAGTCTACAAAATCGTGAAGAAGCAGAATATTTTTCAATTGAAAAGTAGCTCAAAGTACTGGAAGCAATTAACGAACAAAAAAAAGAGTAAACCTACTGAAATGATAAGTTTTCGAGTTGATAATAAATTAAAGGAAAAAATCACTGATTGTGAACCATTTGTCGAGAAAACAATTAATTTATTCTAATCCAGACAATTAATATGTGTTTTTCTGAGTAAAGGGCATTGAGTATATCTTAACTAAGACTTTTAAACAAAACAAAAAATGAAACTAAGTAACAAAATAGTGAACATAAGAATTTAATCTTCGAATTGGACAATAGGAGCGTACTCGAAGATTTTTCCCTTTACCTATATATTCTATCGTTAGAAAATCTATAGTTCTATTAAAAATAAAATTTCCTAAAATGTTTAAATAAATATGGTTCATATATTGTGAACATTTTAACTAATTTTATTTTACATAAGAAAATATATGCACTATGTATGTAATAAGAATTCAGAAAAGTAATACAAATATTAAAATGATAAAAACTTTCCTTTTCATTAAATTCAGTCTTTTTTCTTTTTGTTAATTGCTTCTAGTACTTTAATAACCTCTTCAATTGAATGCTATTGTGCTTTTTCACGGTTTTGTGGGCTAATTTTGCCCCTGCAATATATTTTTTCCGTTATTTTTACTGTCATCAAACACTCGATCGAACATTTAATTGGTAATTTGTCAGAACCGTAAATATATTTTTTTCAGCTCTCCCTTTCACTTTTGAAATTCGTTTTTTTATGTGTAAACATCTTAGATGGCGATATGGATTTCTGTGCAATTTTTGTGAAATCTTTAAAAACTTTGTGAAATAATTTTAGTTCAAGTTAAGAAAAATTTTGAAACCTTTTCAGATCTTTGTGAAATTTTTGAAATATTTGTGAAATCTTTGCGAAATCTGTCTTGGGTCTTAATTTGCGAAGCATGTATGGATTATTTTTATTGCCTTTGCATCAATTTGTACCTCTCGTTTTTCATGTTAATTTACTGAACTATTATTACTGAATTCGAACGATAATTTGTTATATCATTTACTATATATGTCTATCAAAATTTGTGCTAAAATTCCGGATATGGTGGCCCATTTTTCAGAATAAAAGATCTTACACCAGAGCAGGTGAGAAGATCGGTGTTAATACGCGTCGTCATTTTAGATTGTTTTTCCAAAGTTGGATGCAAATGCTTAGATTTGCAAAATTATTTAATCTGTAACGTGAGAGGGCATCCATGTGAAGCCGTGTACAAATAAATTTTATTTAAGTAAAAATTGATTTCATGTTATGCTCGAAGGTTAACTTTTACAGGGTGGCCGCAGGTCAGTGAAAACCTGGAAATCATGAAAAAGTCCGGCAATTTTGTTGGTCAGGGAAAAGTCATGAAATTTCTATCAAAAGCAACTTAACTGAGTCACTAATAGTATTCAAATTTTGTAAATTATAGATAAGTATGCACGACGGACAGCAGCAGAAATGGACGATCAGCGTCAAAAGACGCTTGCATACGAGTACTTGTGTCATCTTGAAGAAGCAAAGAAGTGAGTCGAAAAATCGTATGCAATGTATTTAAGATAATTTTAGATGCGCGCTTAATCATTGAAACACTGCCCAATATTTTCCTTCATTAAAGATTTGAGTACAAAATAATGAATTTAATATTGTGGACTACGTTTTATACAGAATTATATATGAAATTGCAAACATTTTGGAGGTCAAATTAAACAAATTTCAATGAATTTCAGATGGTTGGAAGCATGTTTACGAGAAAATCTGCCACCGACCACCAAATTAGAGGAAAATTTGCGAAATGGCGTATATTTGGCAAAACTCGGAAGCTTTATGGCTCCCGAGATTCTTTCATTGAATAAAATTTACGACATCGAACAAAAACGATATGCTATGGCTGGTTTACAGTTTCGTCATACAGATAATATTAATCACTTTATGAGATGTTTGAAATCAATGCACCTGCCGTTGGTATGACAATTTTAAATTTCTTAATTCAGTTTTTTTATATTTTTGATAGTACATATCTCATACGAGATTTCATTACTTGATGAATTCCGTTGAAACGAAATTAGTTGTAGTACTTGACTTTCGGATTTATCTGCTATCGTTGTTTCTCTAGTACACTTTTAAAAACTAAAGCAGTGTAAAATGGGAAAGCTAAAAATGTTAAAAAATGTGCACATTTTAAAGTGTGAAGTTTTTTTAAACTCCATTAAAGTATATTTGGAACATTCGTAAAGAATTCATCATTTTATAGAAACTAACTTCTCGTTATATATCGAATCTATCGAATATAGTAAATATTTTGATGTAATCTACATGTAAATGTTGTTTTATAACAGACATTTCAGCCGGAAACGACAGACATCTATGACAAAAAAAATATGCCACGTGTCATATATTGCATTCATGCTTTGAGTACACATTTATTTAAATTGGGAAAAGCCCCTCAAATTCAGGACTTGTACGGGAAAGTGAGCTTCACTGGTACGTAAAAATACTTTTAATTTATTCAAATATTCCGTCAGGGAAGGGTTCAATCTGTCGCACAGTGCTTCATAAATGGATATTCGCGGAGATATGAAGTCAAGCCTCATTTCTTGATCGATTTTAAAAATGAAAAAAGATACTCTACATAAAATTCCGCCTAGATCCCTCTACGGTTCTGAGATTAAATATTTTGAGCTATTATATCATAATTCTATTTGAAATTAAAAACGTAGGTAGACATGAATATTAATTTTTTTATATTCTAGATATTAATTTTTTTGGCTTACTGGTCACGCGTTACCAAAACATCCTGAGAATGAATTTATGATGTTCCCTAGTTGCAATAGTTTATTCTAATTCAGCTATTCCAATAACTACTAACAAAGCGTATATATAAAAGTTTGTCATAAGGACAACCGCGGGATTTCGCCGGGAGCGAGTGCTAATCTGAAAAACTGCCTTCGCTCCCAGCGAAATCGCGGTAAAATTTCAGCTGAAACCACGTCTCACGACCGTGAGATAGGTGGTTACATTCTGCGCAGGATTCAATACGATGATCCGGCAAAAGTCTCGTGCACCCTGAGTGCACGCCTTCTGCATCTTCCCCGAAAGCGTCTTAGCATTTTGTTGACACGCAGGGATGCTTTTCAGGCTATTAACCAGTGAAAGCTTGGCACTTCCAAGAGCGCCGATGAAACAGAAACAATTGTCGAAAATATGAAGTTCCAGTATATGCGGCACTTTTCATTTTCGACAATTGACTCTATTTCCCTAGGAGCGTTTAGCGGAGTGGTATTAGGGCTAATGTCGTAAGAGTGACAAAGATGGTAATAAAGCACTCACAGTGCCGCATTGTGCCTTTGGATGTAGGTCGTACCCGCATGAGTTGGACAATTAGATAGTATGTGTCCTAGATGCTCGGGGTGTGCATGACACGCTCTGCAGCTATCATCGGGAATGTCTTGGCTTCAAATCTGGCAACGGTACGCTAGAGTGGAAATGACACCGTCTTGAAATGCCAAAATGAAACCCTCCGTGCCCGACTTCAATCGGGGTCATTTAAGGAAAGCAAACGTTAGCTCATACGACATCGACTGATCCTTCACATTTCTGTGGAAGATGCCGTGCATCCTTTTGTCGAGGAGCTGTTTGTGGAAGTTTTTCTCCTGTGCTTTCTTAATCCGGGCCTTCAGGAGTGAGCACTCGAGATGGATAAGATTTGATGCATTTTGCTCACCCCTGATATTGAAGTCAAGGCCGAGTGTTTCAGCAGCCTCCCCCGCTGCTTTGTACAGAAACGCCCCTTTGCCCACTTCTTCGTGTTTCCTGACCATTATAAGAAGAGGGTCTTGTCCATTTGCGACTATATGTGCTGTACCCAGAATAATCCTATTGTGAAGACATTCAAGATTCAGTATTCCATGACCACCTTGACGGAGTGAGATGTAGAGTATATATATAATTTAAAAAAAAAGAGTTAAACAACCACCACAGGGTTCCACTGAGAGCAACTGCCATCTAAAAAAAATGTCAATAGCCCCCAGTAGAACCGCGGTAAACCACACCTATGGCCACGTCTCACAACCGCGAGATGGGTGGTCACAGGGAACGGCGAAATCACAACGACACGAAGCGACCTAAGGATGACAGCTTTCTGCATCCATGCCGCAAGCGCCTTGGCATATTTTTGGCACGCGGATATGGCTTTAAGGTTACGAACCAGTGATAGTTTCGCACCTCCGAGAGCACCTATCACAAGGACAATTATTACTTATAATTATACTTGCACCGAATATTTTGGGTACAGTCGTTGCAGCTCTCTTTTAAGGTCTTGATACCTCTCCTCTTTTTCTTTCTCCTTTGCAGTGATGTTGTATTCGGACGGAGCCGAGAATTCTATCACGAATATAGTTCGTTTCTCGAAGTATTGGAGAACAATGTCAGGCCTCCAGTGCGCAACGGAGACTGCTGCCCGAAAATTGTAGTTCCAGAAAATTTGGCACTTCTCATTTCGGACAATTGACTCTATCTCCCTTGGAGCGTTCGGCAGGGCAGGGTCGCGACCAACATCGTAAGAGCGACAAAGATGGTAATGAAGCACTCTTAGGGCCGCATTATGTCTATAGATATACGTAGTTCCTGCGCGGGTCGGACACCCTGATAGTATGTGTTCTAGGTACTCAGCGTGTGCATGACACGCTCTGCACCTATCACTGGGAACTTCTTGACCTAAAATGCGCTCACGGTATGCTAAGGTGGAAATGACACCGTCCTGGCATGCGAAAATAAAACCCTCTGTACCTGAATTAAGCCCTGATGATTTGAGGAAAGCAAAAGTTTGCTCCTTCGACAAGGACTGTTTTTCTACATTTCTGTGAAAGTTTCCGTGCATTTTCTTGTCGAGTAGCTGTTGGTGAAATTTTGCAACCTCTGCTTTCTTTACTTTGGCTTTTAGAAGTGAAGCATCTAGATGGAGTAATGCACTTTCCTCACTTCTGATGTTAAAATTCAGGTGAAGGGTCTTGGCCGCTTGCTCCGCGGCTTTGTAAAGGAACGCTCCTTCGCCAATCATCTCGTGGTTCCTGACTACCTTTAGGAGAGGATCTCTGCCATTCGCAACGATGTAAGCTGTACTTTGTACAATTCGGTTATGAAGACACTGGAGATTCAGAAGTCCGCGTCCGCCTTGACGGCGTGAAATGTATAATCGCGGAACTGACGAATTGTTATGCAAGCTTTTATGCATATGCATGATCTTACGTGTGGTGACATCAAGGGCCTTAAGCTCGATCTTCGTCCATTGAACCACCCCAAACGAGTAGAGTAGAACCGGGACGGCAAATGGCTTGTATCTGCTTCGGAGAGACTCCTTCACTGATTTTACGTCCTGAATGCGGCTTTGTGGCACGCCCAGGTATGTATAGGTCTCTCCAGTATTAAGATGTCTGATAACACTTATATCCACAAGCTCAGGGTCCTTGGGAACGCCAGTAATCTTTCCTTTCTTCAGATAAATTTTGGCACACTTGTCCAAGCCAAAGTCCGTCCCATCTCTCCTGTGTAGTTCTTGACGATATTTATAGCAGTTCGTAGTTTGCTTTTACCAGAGGCATAGATCTTCAGTTCATCCATATAGAATACATGTGTGACCTTATGCTCGCGCTGATTAGTGTCGCCACACAGGTATCCAGGAGAATTTCGTAGTGCTCCCCTCTGGAAGGTGACGTTGTTCGTTGTCAGATGATAATTTCTAGATGAGATAGTAAATCTAGTTTTCCAAAGAGGCATCAATATCTCTATGCATCTCACTATGTGTGGATGTACCTTCAAGCTTTCCAACAGACAGATGATAAGTCTATGAGAGGTTGAATCGAAAGCTTTCCGGTAGTCAATCCAGGCCATTGACAGGACTCGCTGATGGGCTATAGCGTCGTTACAGACACACCTGCCAATTAGCAGGTTCTCTCGACAGCCTGCTACACCTTTTTTCGAGCCACGTTGTTCGTACATCTCTCGCCAAACAGGCTCAATTCGTCGAACAATCCTGCTGTTGAGGACAGCTGTAAAGATCTTATACAGTGTGTTCAAACAAGTTATTGACCTGTAATTCTCTGGGTTGGACAAGTTGCCTTTTTTCGGCAGGAGTATAGTGCGTCCTAATACCAGCCACTGCGGAATGGGCGTCTCCTACTTTAAATATGAGGTGAATATGCGGGCCAAATGTTGGTATGTAAAAGTAAACTTCTTCCACCAGAAGTTCTTGATACAATCTGGTCCAGCAGCGGAAAAGTTCTTCGTGCCTCTAAGTGCTTTTTTCACCTCTTCGGCAGTGATTGGTGGACATTCCTCCTCAGATTTAATGAGGTTGTCGCAAAACTCCTTGAAGCGGATGATATTGTCAGTATCTTCTTTGAACTCTACTGTTTTCGGGATCTTGTACACCTCTCTCCAAAAAGTCTCTACCTCCTTGGGCTTGGGTGGATTTTTTACGGAAACAGGGAGATCGCTGAAGAGGCGCGATGGGTCAGCGAGAAACTGTTGATTCTCCCTGAGCAATCTCTCCTTCTTCTGTATTCTCCTCCTTGCGTCAGATAACAGCCGTATTTTGTCAACAATAAGCTGCTTGATTGTCAGCAGCTTTGACTTGTTTAGTGTGTGATTCAAGATCCTTAGTTCTTGGGCGAACTTTCGAACCCTTTCCACGGTCTACCAGATGATATGTAGTCAATCACACATTGAACACGGGACGCATTCTGTCTTGCCCATCCAATCTTCTTGTTCAGTTGATGCAAGCGTCTTTTGGTCTTTTGATCCATCGTCGGTTTTAGCCTTCGATTTGAATCAGCTAAAGTTCTCGCAGCACCATAAACTGAGCAATTGATGGTCCAGAGGTCGGACTCTTGCGAGATATCTCCACGAAGAAAGGCATCCATTTCAGCCAGATCTTGGGGCTTAGGAGGAACTTGCATGTTAATGTTCCTTCTAGTAATGAAATTGCGATCATCTCTCAGAAGGTGCCTGCTTTCTGCGGTTGGTCTCAATGTCGCTTCCTCATCTTCGTCTGCAGCTTCATAAAGCAGCGGTTGGGGAAGCGCTCCGCGTACATATCCATTTTTCCGGAGGTAGTCGGCTTGATTTCGCAAAGACTGATGCGAAACGTGCTGAAGCTCTGGGTGTTTCTGGCACCACAGAGTGTGCATACGCGCCATAAAGCCTCCGCGAACAGGGATAATGCTGGCATCGTAGCAGTCTAGCACGTCATCCCTGAGTCGATCCGTCCACTCAATGTGGGCGTTTCGCCGGTTCGTCGTCGTGTTTCCATCTAAATTATTTTCAGCACCCCGAACTCTAGGCTGATCGGCATTGTTTGCCGACCCATTGTCGAGTGCTCTGCGCGTTCGATTGTCTTGAACCGCATCTACAACATTTTGGTGTTTCGGTGGTTTCATTGTTGTTCCCACGAGCAGCTAGGGAAAGGGTTCTTCCATCCTTGTAGAGCCCCGCGTGCAAGGATAAGGCTGATACTCTGAGAGGTCGCCCGGTATCCCAGAGTCACCGTTTGAGACACCTAACCCAGGTGCCATTCAGCTTTCGGCACGGTTGTTACGCCTCCGGTTAGGAGTTATTCCTTCGGGACCATCCCTGGACAATTGTCCGCGACTGCTTATTAATTATTGTAACCATATTCAGCAGAAAC
>CAKNYM010013531.1:0-28086 GCA_932195095.1 Andricus curvator | reverse complement strand
AAAAAAAAATCTATTTCCGATTACAGATTTATTAGGTAAATAGGCCAAACTTTTTAAACTTGTAAACAGTTTTTAAAATTCATAATAATTTTTCAAATATTTCTCGCATAATATATAATTCTGTAAAACTTTATAATTGAAAATATAGTTATCATGTATAAAATGATGTTCTGATTTCATATGTAAAGAAAAAATTGTAAATTTACACCGTGGAAGTTAGAACATGAATTCCCAGTGCAATATGTCTGCTGAATCAAAAGTGAATAAATAAATTTTCATTTTGTTCATAATTTCAATAGAGTATTAAATTAAAAATATTTTTCGCATATAATTTATTCATCAGCCTGAAAGATTATAATTAAATAGTTTTGTTCGCTTACTCCTCAATCAGTCTGAGAAATTACATCTTTAAATGATGAAATATTAAAATTATTGAAGGTAAAAGTTTTCTCATAATCTAAGTCTAAAATTTAAAGATGTTTTGAGTAATAAAAACTTCGGCACTAACTTTTCTAAGCGTAGAGAAAATTATGAATTTATGAGCTTGTAAATTTTTTGTTTGGAAGATTAAAATCCCATTGTAGCAGCTAATTCTTTCAACAATATTAATACGAATCAAAATCCACTAAATTCTTGTTAATAAGAAGAGTTTCCCAATTAATAAATACAATAACAAAAGAATTGCAGAATGCAACATCAATTTATAAACAAAGTGTCCCGTCGTACCAAAATTCGGGATGATTAGTCAAATATGTTTCATGAGTTTAGCTAGTCCATTCTCTTTTCCAGCTTAATTGAAGAATTTATATGAAATAAATCAGGAAATATTTATCTGAGAGACTTAAAAGATCACCAACATTTTGTACCAAGAAAATAACCTCTCAAAATCGACATCTTTAGCAAAATTTAAAAGACACTATTTAAATAAAGTGGCTCGTTTAATGTCTTCTGAATGGTCGGTGACGCATTGCTTCATTCTTATCGAGCGATGGCTCTGTCCGAAGTTAACCGCAAGACGAACGGCCCACAGTGGTGAATTATCCGACGGCATAAGAGTAAAAGTTTTCAGATTACCTAATAATGGATAACGGCACGAAGCACAAATTAGCTCAACCATACATCTTCGTGACGCCCGCAAAACGCACGCGCCCTGCACGCGAAGGACTGATATTTAATTCGCGTGCATTCAACATGATGCTGACGCTTCATGCAAAAGAGAAAAGAGTGCATGAGGCAGTTGAATTCAATTATACGCTACCTTTCAACGATTGTGCTAACAATCAATGCAGTGACCGAGATCGTCTAAATTCCTTTCCTGAATCCTAACACATCTTCATTCAGCCTACTTGCTTTTTCAGAAGACACTTCTTTATAATTTCTTTTGCGCATAACTTCATGAAGAACAAATTAAAAACCAGTATATTCTAAAAATGCAAGTAGGCACTTATTGCATCGGACCGCTCATTTTTATATATAACAACAGTTATCTTCAACAAGTTCCTTCTGCATTTGTGTTTATTATGACATTTTTCCTTCTGTATTTGAATCTGCTCGGTATAAGGAAGCCATATACCCTCAAATCAGTCATCACATCTATTAATCTGTTCTCACTTGCTGGCTTTCAGTAACACAAGCAAGTCGCGTGTGTGTGGTCGACATTGGACACGCGTTTCCGGTTAAATCATGCGATTTGCATGCAGTCGAGAAGTGAAGCTGCAGCCGTTGTGGATCTAAATTTTATCCGCGAGCAAGAAATTGAATACAAAAAGTTCCGTGGGTAGCAATGTGCCGTCGAACGTGATCTCGAGAAAAGAAAAAAGAGGAAGGAATGCGAAAGAGAGTGGAATAATAGGGGAAAGGAGTCGATTTACTCTTTATGACTCTAGTACTTTTAATTCGTGTGAACGTTCAACTCTGGAAGAAGTTTTAGAAATTAGATCCATATCAAGTTCAAATGTTGATATCATAAAAAAGGAGACGTGGAAACAAGTATTTCCACCTTTTCCAAATCGGGCTCAAATAAATTATTGCTTCACAGATATAGATTGAAGATCATAGTATAAAAGATAAAGCTAATCTTTGGATGAGATTAATTCACTTTTATTCTTCTAATCAACCTTATCCTCTTTTTGGATTGAAACATGATGGAAGAAATAAGAAACATACGAAGAACTTATCATTAATTATTGCCTCTGACAATGATGCTACGACAATACTTAGAAAATAATTGATACTTTGAGGAAATATTTAAAAGATCAGCTTTTAGTGAGGTAACAGACCCAAGAACGGAACACTAACTTTAATAGGTTTTTAATGATCTTCACAAATGTGGTGCTGCTGAATACAACTAAAAAACTAGTAAAGTTATGTGTATGCTCTTGAGCTGATTTATACAAGCTAAAATTTTAAAGATCGTACTCACAAACTATTTTTTTTTCTGAAAAGGGAAACTTGGAAAGTCAAACACCAAAATTACTCTCATCCTCTTCATTCATTCCGTCGGCCTAAATTCTACAACAAACCAAGTTCTCTTATCCCTTCGAAATAGGACTCATTCTTTACGGAATTTCCAAAGGTTTCTTGTCCCTAGGCCTAGAACATGAAAGAGAAAAAAACAGCCCAAGGTAGATGCAATCATAAATTATTATCTACAACAATGATGCATCTGAATTTCTAATCAGATATATTCATGAGAAATTCTTACAGCAACAGCATGTTCTTTTCTCTCCATACTTTATCATTCAGATCGAAAACCCAACACCCAACCCTTGGTCCTCTTCCTCTTGCACTCACTCAATTACCAGCTTATAACATCAGGTGCTCAAAAATCATCCTCTAAAGGTCTGAAGAGAACCTCCACCGCGAACTCTGTTAACTTCGAAAGGAAAGAACCCGAGGACAATAGGATGTGAGAAGAAAAAGAGTAAGAGAGGCAGAGTATCAGTAGGGAAAAGTAAAGAGAAAGAGAGAAAGAGCGCGCGTGTACGGTACACGCGCCCGCGGATTAAAGAGTTATTTGAGTCTCGGAGGCAGCCATAATTCTCCGAAGCTATTCCCGTCTCGCGCGCTCGCCCACTGGAATATTTTAACATTGGGGTGGGTGGCTTGGCGGGACGGGTTTGGTTTTGTGGAACGAGGGTGGGTGAGAGAGGAAACGAGCCGAATACTGAGAGAAGAAGAGAGACAGAGAAAGAGAAGGTCCGCACTCTGCACGCAGCTGACAGCTGTTCCCTCGGTGGGCCGGTCGGTGGGGAGGATTCAGCCTAGTCGCGCCCCTTCTATAATGGCTCCCTTTTCTTCCTTCCCCAACCAGCATGGCTGTCCAGCTCTCTCTTCTAGTTACGTCATCCTTGTGTCGTGTTAAATGACGTCACAAACGTGTCTAGGCCTCGTGACGTAGCATTACACGCAGGGATCATTGCCGTCCTCCAGCGATCAATTCGGTTGTGGGATCCGAGAACTATGCAGAAAGTTTAGAGTTGGGGAAAGTTTGCAGTTGTTGAACCTAGAGATTAGAGAAGTAATTAGAGAAGTTGCAATTGTTCTCAACTTCAGATGATGATCATCAATGGACAACTTCATTTCCATCATTATGACCATAAATACAATATGTTATTGTTTTCCAATATGACACATACAAGGAGAATTTTTCTTCTTTAGTTATCAGGTCAATGTTACAATGTAGTAATATCTACAAAATAGGAATCACTAATTAGTAAAAGTGAAGACTCTCATTCCGGATAAAATAAAAAGTGTGGCTCAGTTATCGATTTTAGGTACCGATCCTGACTTTGCTAATCAATTCGGTTTTCTGCTTACTTAACAAATTTTGGAAACGCAGATATTTGCCGTTGAACTCGTACGAAGTTTAAAGTTGTAGAACCTGAAACGAGTACCAGAGAAGAGAACTGATAGAATATTCAATCGTGTACATTGCTGTCATCAAATTCAGATGGACGTGCTCATCAGCATTCATGATGGTTACGATCTGCGTTATCTTTGTTTGATCATCAATGAATATAAAATATGTTACCTTCCAATTGTATCTTCAAATTTATTATCCTGACCATCTATATAAATAAAATATAACATATCCTAATTTGACATACATATGGTTCATTGCTTTCCTTCCGCAAACAAATCCGCTGCTCACAGAATAATGGGAATTGGGAACCGAGAGCTCTATAAATAGTTTCAACTGGTCGAAAGTTTAGAGTTATACGAGTATTACCTAAAGTCTACCAAAGAACTTTCAGGAGAGATGCTGAATAGAGAATGTTATACTTTCCAATTAGACATAATACATTGATAATATTAATTTTGGTTCTTCTGGAACATCAAAGTTTAAGAGAAGAATCAGAATACCCCAAATTGCTGAGGACCGTACCTGATCTTATGGATAAGGATACTCAACAGCTGCAGCACCATTGTTTCTGCAAGATTCAACCGCTATCAGGATCTTCATCTCCATCAGTTCTGCTTCCCGTTCTCTCGCGCGTATTCTTGATTTTCGGATTCTAATCATACCGCACAACTTGCTAACGATTTTCTACAACACTAAAGTATCTATAATCCTGTATGCACTTGTTCTGAAAAAACAATTGAACAATTGGAACCTGTGTTATCCACTTAATACTCTTTTCTCTATCACTGCCCTTAAGGGAATTGACATCCATATGTAACCTATTGATGGATATTTTAAATCATCTCTCTTACATTTTAAATTGCAAACACATCAACTTTAAGACAATAGGTATATCCTCTGAAAACACTAAATCAGTAGCCTTAAACCCAAATCATAAACTCCAAGTCTATCCATAAATTTAAAATCAACATCATAAATGTTCACAGCCCATTGATTATCGACGAGTCGAATAGCCGGATAATACACTTGTTGACCATTTAATACCCCGGAAAGTAAAAGCTATAGATATCCATAAAGGAGTAAAAGTTTTCAAGACTAATAACCGATAACCTGTGAAATCAATGGCAGCTAGTGGAGATAGAACGGATTTTATGGAACCTTCGTTTCCTGGCAGGGAGTAGCGTAGAGACTCAGTGAGTAGAGTAGGTGCACCGCAGGGTGGCAGCACCGTCAGCGATAGGCAGCAATCGTAAAACAAGAGTTTTACGAGGTCGCGGTGCGAACGTAGACGGCGGCGGCGAGCGGGGTTCGCTTTACGAGCGCATAACAGGCGCGTTTATGGCCACGATCACATGGCCCCGCATACCTACGGCTATATAACCAGGTCCCATAACCCACTGCAGGGTAAACAAATCGTAAAACTCGGTTTCGGATTCACTGACCTCCGCAATACCATCTACTCGTTTGTGTGCGATTCACGTGATACTAACTGAGCTTCCATTGATTCCAGGATGATCGTCGTTACATCAGAATTTATGACACATGTTTTACTGGTCAATTGTAGTCACAGATGATTTCTGCATATGAAATTTTCTTGGTTCCTGACAATATTTGAAAGCAATCAATAATGCTTTTGGATAACAATTTTTTCGTGAACCAGTAAATTTCTTTGTAATAAATTAGTAATAAATTAGATAAGGAAAATAACTTTTTGCTTCACTATATTAAAAAGACCAACTCTTGAAGCATCAGGATGATCATTGCTATAGCCCAACAAGTTCCTTGTTTTGCTCAAACTTTACTCTTTTCCCACGAAACGGCATCGCGTTTCAAGTTGGACCGTAAAATAGTGAGAGGAACGATTTTATAGGGACTTTCTTCTTCCACCAATTTTACAAGCTATATGTTCTTTCGATCAATGGGTTGTGAGACGCGCGCGCATTCTATCTACTGTGTCTTGTTTCGCTTGTTCCCGCCAATGCCGCCAGATGCCAGTACTGCTTTATGACCCTCGGAATGGCTAGCGGTTGAATCTTCAATCGTTTTATCTTCCACTCGACTCCACTCTGAACGTGCCGCTATACCTTCGACTGCATATAAAACGAACTGCGATTAAACTCAAGACACCCTGATTGGTTACATAAAAACAGGCTAAGAACTCATAAGTATTCTGAAGGGTTAATTAAATTCCTTAAACGATCCTCAATCAATCGGATACTGAAAGTAGACCAGTAGGACACAGGGGTAGAAACTGATATTGGTGGAAAGTAGGGAAAAGTTTTCCTTTGAGTTTCTAATTGCCATGTAAATTAATTGTAGTTTTAACTTGGAGGCTGACGAGCTCAACTGTGGTTGAATTAGGGTCCTGGGGCACAAAAGCTATTAATATTGGAGTTCGTTAGATGAGTTTTTTTTTCGCAGAGCTAATCCCGGGAGACACATGCTATTATTGTAACCAAAGAAATTTTAACTCTCTTCTTCGTTCTTTCTGTTCCTGGAGCAAAGCGACCGAGGCGCGTAGCCATGCAGAGCCTTGGGGGTGATTTATTCGAGTTAATTCCAATTCCATTGGAGCCGCGAGGCAGCGAGAGAGGGCCGGCGGGCGGGGGTAAGAAGGGGGGTGGTGGATATTCTTATGCAATTTGCCAGAAAGGTTCAAGAACCCGGGAGATCCCGCAATTTATCTTGCCTTATGTTACGCCGAGCCAAGGCAACGGAAGATAGATGGCGTCACTGCTTCCAACCCCCCGAACCCCTAACCACCCGGCGACCACCCCTCCCCCAGCCAATGAGGGACGACCGCGGTGGCCATCTTGGATGGAGAGTTATTGAACGAAAAAGATGAGTAAGAAACTTGTTATGGGGGTGCGTTCTCTCTGCGCCACTGGAACCGGCAGGAGGGGTGCGGCTGCGGAGGGGTTGTTGGCGCTATATTGATCAATTGCTTTGCCGTGCTTTGTACTACTTTCCAGCTATAAAGTACACTGCCGACGAGGCGCGACCCGCTGCGAACCCGAGTGAGACTAATTATATAACGATCGCCTTGCCCGGAATGTCAGTCCCTTTCTTGGGTTGCATCTTTCCGCAACATCGTTAACTGAAAATTAATTGTCTTTGTTCCTGCACTTTGAATTTAGACCATGGATCTTTGGCGGGTTCTGCAAATTCGAAGAGATTACATCGATCTATTAGAATCTTGATCTGAAGCTTACGGCTTTAAGAATTTTAAATCATTTGGTTTGCAGGATGAACATTGATACAAAGTACCATTCTCAATGCGGCGGGAATTGCTACATTTGAACATTGTAGGTAATCCAGATTTATTGAAGAGAATTATCTGCAGAAGTATGCTCGAGAAAAATCAAGATGATTTTTATTGCTCAATTTCCTTGGCGACGTGAATTAGTGCGGATAATAAAGCTCGGGTTGCCGTTCGTAATAGGTGAATTATTACTCGATTATTCTTTGCAAACCGAAGAACATTTTATAGAGCTAATTAGATTATATGAGTTACATTGGGTTATACTTCTCCTTAAAAAAGGGCTATAATTTATGAAGAGGAATTCTTCACTTCCTAATTACAGCAAATTTACACCTGCGAAGAGAAATCACACCCCTTGCGATCAAAGTTTTGATTTAAGGTTGATTCTCACTGTGATGAAGGAGTAATGCAAGCATTATGTGATGGTATCAAAATTTACACGAAGAATAATTTTTTTTTTTATTTGGGAGAAGGATTGTGAAAGCAATATATAGCGACTGTTGTTACGTGGTGTGGTAGGACATGGGTGGCCGATGATTGCATTTTACGAATGCTCACCGCGTTCTTACTTTATGAGCGCGTGCGAGTAAGGTGTCGCCTAAGTAAATTTCTTTATCGTCTTCTTTGGACACCCCATACGAGAATACAGTGATGCCAATCGTGATTCGTGTAACAACTCGATGGTAATAATAATTAGTGGCCTGTCATGAACACCTTATTGACATGAGTGACCACTCGTCGCTTGGCGCCTTTACCTAAACGGTCGAGGATCATCGTTTTATCGCCGATTGTCTCCGACGGGTTATGTAATGCAATGAGAATGCGGTGAGGAAAAGAATGTAAATTATTTTTGGTATTCCGTCGCAGAAAAGAACATGATTTTTATTTAATTTGAAATAATAATAGCTAATTTTGTTCCTTTCAAAATTCTCCAGAACTTAGTTATTCCTGAAACGAACTTGCCCTCAACAAGACTAGCACTTTCTATGTTAGAAAAAAGAAACTGAAAATCATAGCCCAACACTTTCGATTTCTAACTGCAATTTACCCTCTGCTTCTCACATTTTCCTAAAGTGTTGGGCACATGCCCGCCGGATGGAGCTAGCGTATTCGCGCTCGCAGCGCCACCTAGAAATAAACGCTTGAACCCATTCGCCACCACGTGCGCGCCCCCACTCTAGCTCTCGACTCCACGCTGAAAAGGGGGGTTTCCCGGAGTGTGTCGACCCGATCGGGGTAGGGTGGACCCATGCTCGCAACGGCGCAGAATCCCATCGATCATCCCGCCGTTTCCCCATGTTTCACGCCGCCGTGTTGCACAGCGTACTGAAGTTCACCCCTTACCCCCCGGGTATCCCTCCTTCTTGGCGTCGCTCGCCGTTCAACCCCACCCCCGCGGACGCCCCTCTCCCCCGGCACCTCGTGACGGTTCGGCGGGCAATGCCGACCGACCATCACGAGGCCTACCTTCCTATTATATTTATGCGGCGGCTCGCGGCGGAGGAGGTTTATGGCAACTAGCTCTATGCACTTGTTTCTCCGATCGCGGGACGATTTTCGATTATCTGTCGCCGATTCTTTGTGATTTCTGTGGGACCGTGCTAATGTACGGTCCTGTGCCGGTTTTCAAGTGTGCCCGCTTCGTGTCGCATGTGTACCGGGTGAGTGCACCACGTGCCGAGTGCGTCCAGTAAGTGTGCGCGAGTGTCGATCCTGGCCAATGGGATTCAGGGATGCTGATCCCTGTACGGATGCCAATGAGGAGGTGTCAGGTGTAGTGGCTCGTGGGACCCAAAGTGGAACCCTTAAGCGGTTGGTAGATGGTTTATTAATTTTGGTTTTGTTTGGTTACAATGGTCCCGCTGGTTGCGCGGTTATGATGAATAGAAAACCAATTGTGGAAGAGTGAAGATCGTCTTAAATAGCTAAAAAACTTCGATATCCTTTAATGGGGAATTTATTGGATAATATTGGACCCAATGTGGAACCCTTCATCAGTTGGTAAATGCACCATTTACCTTGTTCTCAAAATCTGCTAAGTTAAAGAAGAAGGAACACCGAAGTTTGAAAATGATCTTGAATGACGAAAAATATATTCATATCCTTGAGCGCTAAATTGATTAGATAATATGTAGGACCGTACGTGGGACCCCTCATCGGTTGATAAATGCAAATTTAATTAATTTTTTTTTGATAATGTTCTTTCGTCGGATGCGCCTTTATGGATGTGCTAGTACCTATAGTAGTCTAATTCCACTTAAAAATTGCCAAGAGAATTTGCCATTTTTTTATTGATTTTGGTCTTCACTGGCATCACGGAAGATTTGATGACGAATTTTCTAAAAATACTAGCCACTTGTTCAATATAAAAAAAAATCTTTTAAGGATTATTACATTTGGATTTCAACATCTGTGCATCATTACCATTTCTGTCAGTTTAAGAAGGAACACAGAAATATCTTCTGTTGAGAGTTTCAGTTAGCTATACGTGTGAATCGTTCCTCTGATTCAACTTCGTTTCGAAGTTTAGTGTCTTTAAACTATCAGACAAAAATAATATCCTTCAAAGATATAACTTATATAAGTGAAGTGCACACTCTAGTAATACAGTTATCGTTTTTTTGTTTGACTGTCCATTGTAGAAGAAGGAACAGAAAGTAAATATATTCCATAAAACGTATATTGATGTACATTGATTAAAATGTGTTTATTTGACATTTTAGATAACTCAACAAAACTGCTTCTCTAAACAAATATTTTTGTAAAAATGGCAGTTGAGAGCTTATACAAATTTAAATAATAGTAATCCTGCTAGTGTAATCTCTTTATATGAACAACGTTTTATGTAACATAAATTACTCATCTTTACGCACTACGAGGCGTACATTTAGAGAGATAACAAATAATTAAAAGTTTCAAGTATAGTGACTTATTTTAAGATCTAAAGTAGAACATTCGCTTGGTAAATATACCCTTTATTTTTTGTTAGAATCCTTTCATTGTTAATGCAACAAAGAAGTATCAATAATCGTGATCTCGATATTTTTGAAGTGCAAGAAAAAATTGCAAAAGCAAAGTGAACATCTTCAAGAACATTTGTTAAAATAGTGACAGCCGACTTTTTTTCGCTATCCTATACAAAAATTTTGATAATATCAATGGCTGATTTATAAATTGTAAAATGAACAACTCATTAGTATAAAGAATTTCTTCAAAGGTTTTAGAGAAGCTTACAACAAATGTTATTTTGATATTGTTTTTTTTTTTGCAAATGTTTACATAGGCGACATAGGTGGTCGATGAGTTATTATGCAGAGAAAACAAAAGACTACTATCGTCGTAAAAAAATGTTGAAAGCGGCAATAAAATAAGACTAATGATAAGGATAACAAATTAGCCTTAGTTGTTGCTGTTATCGTAATAACAATGAGGTCCTGTATTACTTCACTTTCAAAGCTGTAGGTATTCTAACACTATCAAGTGTTTCAGTGACACAGTTTCAGCTCTAATCTATTTTTCATTTTAGACGGATTAAAATTAACAATACAAGCACATCCTCGATTCGGAACATGCTTTAAAAATGAATTCTTCTCACAACATTAAATTTGCCTGAAAACAAAACTGGAATGCAACCTTAAACGCTATTAGTCATCTTTAAAACCTATTAGAGAAATAGTCATAATAATTCTTTCTTATATATGCTGATCGATGAAATACAAGGGGGTCTGTAATCTACATAAATTAGAAATATTCACCAATGTCAACTCCATATGTCTATATTTTTGGCTCTATTTTTTCTCCGCAAATAGAGAATAAAAATTCACTATGTTCCTTAAGATACATCGGATAGAAAACACAGATTTTATTCTTTTGTTACAACTTTTGTCAACAGCTCGATAGTTTCAAAACCATTAAAATTGAGGAAATGGAATGAGGAAAAAAGGGATGGAATGCAGAAACTTTTATAGTGTATTTGATAAAAGGGACTCACATTAGTAGAAAAGTTACTAAACTTTCCATGATCAAAACTTATTCCACAATTCTCTAATGTAATTCGAACCCTAGACAGCGTGGCTAGTCAACATCCTTACTATAAAATAAATCTAGCACTTTGCCATATGAGCCAGGCTATCTTCTTATTAAGGAACCATATTAAATCCTGTGCAAAATATTTTGTTGCTTCCCAAAAATTTTCATATATAACAATTTTGTTGACATGTCGTAACAAATGTATTCTATTTAATAAAAATTAAAAATCTTTTAAAAGATACTGTAGGCTGTAGGGGAAACCAGTACGAGTTGGATATCGCAGTATGAAATAAATAATGAGAAAATGTGACAAGGCTTTAAAGCAAAAGTTCTGTAGTATTTTTTTATCAGTAGCAATATTAAAAACGAGTTTCTTAATGAGTTTTTTGTCCGCTGACAGATTATCATTTTTAAGGAATTAAATTTTTGTCACTATTCTTTCACTAGTTTCTTTGATTCATCAAACTCTTGGTTTCAAAACTGTCTGATGAGGTTGAGAGATTTTTTTCTGTTTTTGGGTTGTGAGCACATATAAGTGCTACCAACCAAACATCTTTTTAACAAATGAAATTACTCGTAGTTTTTTGTCTATGTTAGTTATTAGTAATGACTGCCATATTGTTTTATGAAGTATACTCCTAAATATAAGGTTCAGAGGATTTTCATTTGTCGAAAAAAGAATATTCCTGCAGCAAACACTTTCCTTATGTGACAAACTTCATCTAATCTTACAGCCAAATAATTCTTCTTCTGTAAAAAAGCTTTTGTTTCAAGACAAATTTTTCTGAATGGTGTACCATCTGAATAAAATTACAAAGTATTGAAAAGTATAAAATATAAGATAAATAGCTAATTCAATTCATATGATGACATTGCTTTCTTTAAAACGAATGTTCCAGCTTTAGTTTGTTATGTAATACTTTCCCCACTTGTTCATCATTTATCAATATCATGACTTACTCCTACACTTTACAGAGCTAAAAATTCTCTTGCAAGATTTCGAGTCGTGTGTTAAAATATTTGCTTTTTTTCAAAATTCCTTCATGACATTGAAAGACCTAGAAATGTGTACAATTCTAATCAATCTTTTCTCGAGTATCAAAAGGCGCCGAAGAGTCAGGTGAATCATTCATATGTCACATTGTATCAAAATGCCCATTTCTTTTCTCATACAATTCTGATTTGACTTTTCTGCTTGTTTTCATAAGGAGATATCATTAGTCAAGACACAGTGGTACAGTAATCATAATTTTGTCTGCGGTGGCAGACTCGGAAAATTCCTTTGCCTCGTCCGTAGGTGTCTACCTACACGATGATAGTCATGTAAATGGATGTATATACATATAAAATGGACGGGGGTCGTAAATCAAGCGCCTACCTATATGTGCATATAATATGTACGCAGTGTAACGGTATGTAATTTATTGTTTCAGGTAAGTGACGTTGCACCGCCCCAGGGTCCACATGGCTCGTATGTGTACATCCTCCTTTCCCGGCATAATGTAAGCACCTACCACAAAATTACAGCAATGTCAAAATGCAAGCGTTTCGTTCCACGCATCGCAAAATCAAAGAGAAAGTCTTCTTTGTCAATCACAACTAATATGGTGTGTTTTTGTTTATTTTATTAGAGAAACTATCAGGGTGATGTCTTCACTATTCACTATTGATAATTCTATTTTACTTCCTCTTCGAGGATCAAGTTCAAGGGAATATCGTATTCACATAAATTTCATATACAGACAGGCAAATATATCAAATTGAGGTTCAATAGTCGTAAGGATTCAATAAAGTCATAAGTTAGCGTTGTGACGTAAAGAATTATTTTTGAATTTGAGACTCATTTAGGTTTAAATAATATGATTAAAAGTATTACACATAATTGGATTTTTGTTCTGATTATTGGATATTCTACTGCTGGATTTCCAAACTTTTTCACAATGGTTTTTCATTTATATATTTTAGAAACAATTGTAAATTGATGGCCAAGTCCAAAATGTTTAACTTATAAATCTCATGAGACTTTTTAGCAATATTATAGATGCAATTTTTTCGTAGAATTTTGATTTCAAAATCATAGTATTTCCACACTGACAAAAATATTAGTCTTGAATGAAAGAAACCGTTTCTTTAACATATATTTTTTCATTTATCACAAAGAACTTCAATATTGAGAAAATCACGTTAAATTGAAGACAAATTTTGATTGTAACAAAAAACCATTTCTTTTACTGACAGCCAATAAATATTTTTCTTCAATTCAAAGAAATTTTCACTAAACAAAAGAATCTTTTTTTGAGTCTATCATACAAGTCGGAAATACCACTTCAAGTAATGAAAAGTCAATCAGGTTTTCATCATCATTGATTGCGAGATTTTCGAGATAGGGGAAAAAACACTTTTCAGATAGGAAATGTTATAATTTAAAATCACTATTTCAGGAATGTAAATTTACTAACAAATTAAGTTTTAAAAAACGTTAACATCATTTAACCTTTAAGTATGGTCGGGCGGTCTCACAGACCGCACCATGCTTCCCTCCCCTCACTGGTGTAAAAGATTATTAATAATAGAAGTTGATGAATTTTATTAATTTTTTACTTATTCCAATGTCCCTTTATATACTCTAAAGTTGGATAACAAATCTTCTTTATTTATTTATATAAACATCTAAAATTATACATTATATACAGTTGTCTGTAACACCTCAGGTCCATGTGAGTGCAAACATGAAATCACGTCCATACCTAAAGGATAATCAAAATTATTGCAAAAGAGTAAAGAAAGAAAAACCAATGGAACATAATAAATAACACTTAACTCTAAACGGAATCGCACATCATTCAGCTAAAAATTATTTAATTGATTCCATTAAAAGCATGTCCTCAAGAATAAAGATTCACAACATGACAGTGCGACGCTTAATAAAAATGTGAGCACGTGGTTCTTAAGGAAGCTATACCCCTCAATGCAAATTGTTTCAAGCCAATTCGATTACTCACAACCTACATTATTTTTTGGGCGGGCGATAACTACTCATAATAACCATGGCACCTGTAATACAATATATTATCGTAATGGAGCTTGTTTCAAGTCCCAGATAAAACACGGAGAATGGAGGATCAACCGCATACAGGTGTAAACGGGTTTAAACGAGGTGCGGTTATTAGCGAACACCACAGTTGGGGAATGGTTGGTAGGGTATAAGGTGAAAAGGGGTGGGGAACTGGGGGGGGAGGGGGATGGAGATAAAAAGAAGAAAATAATAAGCCAAGAATATAGGAGGGCCTATGGCTGCGCTTAAAAAGTGCCTCGTCAACGTTGGAACGCAGATAGGCCACACAACGGCGGCTTGTAAAACACGCGGCGAGATTAAATGCTTCATTAATGTGATTAAAGTAAAAAGCTGCTTGATTAATGAACCGCGCTGAATCATCCGTCTGTTGGTGTCTGACTTACGCGCTTCGCTAGACCCCTACTACTTTTCGCCAGTACCCTACTACTCTTCGCTAGTCCCCTACTACTGCAAATTTACCGGTGCGCTCTTTCGCGCGTTTCACCCGTTTCTCGCAAGTGACACACGCGTGAAATAACCGCTGATCATTAAAATCAACTGTGTCGGATTCAATCTGAGAAAAGTTATCGCAAGTGAGAATAAATGAGGCTTAACTTGATAGGCGGAACTTGGGTGTAAAATCTGTTCCGTATTGTGACAAAGCAATAAATTTGATCAAGCGAATTAAATCGAGGAATTATTTCTTACTCTTTTATGGAAATAGAAAATTATATACAACTGGTTGTATGTTAGTAAAGAAGTTAATGGACAATTTAAGAGTTGAGGAAAATTTGGTTATAACTTAAAATTCATTTTTATTAATATTGGAAAACAAACACGCGCGCGATTATTTTTTTGTTTCACGCAATTTTTAAAATAAAAGATAAAATTAATATTGGTACCATTTTTTTTATAATATCTATTATCTCAAATAATATAAAAACATACCAATATCCGTAATTTCCAGTGACAACCGCTAGCTAGCATACAGTTGTACACAAATTTTTTGTCTTCTTTGAAATCTAACGATTTTTTTCCAAAAACACCGATTTCCGCTTTAAAACACCAACATAACCTAAAATTGTTAAAAAGTTTTGAATCTCCTTTGAAATCTAATTTTTGTGATTGAAAATACCTATTTTCAACCAAAACACTAACACAATCCGAAATTGTACAAGCTTGTCAATTTTATTATTTTAAACAAAAACCGTTGGATTAAACTCTAAAGATTCTTTGATTAAAAATACAAATTCCAGGCGAGAAACACCAACATAACCTAAATTTGTTGTGAAATTGCAAATATTCTTTGAAATCTAGTGAGTTTCATTAAAAATACCAATAATTTCCGACAAAAAAAATTTGAAAATTGTCAATAATTGTAAATCCTTCTAGACACCTAATGACTTTTGTTTAAGATAACTAATTTCTCATGAACAGTGTGAATATAACCTGCAACTGTTCAAAAATTGTCAATCTTGTTCAAACTATAATGATTTTAGTATTAAAACACCCATTTTTGATGTAAAACGCTAACATAACCTGAAATTGTTTAACTATGCGAATCTTCCTTGAAATATATTTTTTTTAAATTCAAAATACAAATTTTCGACGAAAAACCGTAACATAATCTAAAATTGTTAAGATTATAAATCGTATTCAAATTATAATGATTTTTGTTCAAAAATACCCATTGTTATTGTAAAACGCCAACGTATTCTCAAATTGTTTAAAAATTATGAACCTTCAAAATCTAATAATTTTCATTTGAAATAACTGATTTGCTGTAAAAAAAACTTTAATATAACCTGAAACTGTTCAAAAATAGTAAATCTTCTTCGAACTATAATGGTTTTTGTTTCAAAATACATACAAATTTTTGGCGAAAAATGCCAATTTAACCTTAAATTGTTAAGGATTCTTAATCTTTTTTAAACTATAATAATTTTTATTTTAAAATTCCAATTTTGGATTCAAAACAAGAAATAACATAAAATTGCTCAAAAATTATGTACCTTTAATATTTAATAATTTTTATTTAAAAAAACGCTAAAGAAACATAAAGTTTTTCAAAATGGGGTATCTTTATGATTCAAACATTTTATTTTTTAACAAAAATAGAGGAAATTTCAAACCAAGATAATTATATTTTTACCAAAAATACGAATTTTCATCTAGAAAGTTCAATGTTAAGCAAAAAATGGAAAATTTACATTTTCAATTTGAAAAATTAATTTTACACAAAAACAAGAAACTAATTTTCAACAAACTAGTTAAATTTTCAACTAAAAAGATGAGCCTTTAACCAAAAAATTACGTTTTTAACAAAGTAGTTCAACTGTTACACAAGAAGTTAAATTTTCAATTTAAAAAGATCAATTTTCGGCAAAATAATTGAACTGTCAACCAAAAAAGATTAATTGCCAACCAAACTGTTACTTTTTTACCCAAAAATAATTAAATTTCTATTGAAAGATATGAATTTTTAAGCCAAAAAGACGAATTTTTAAACAAACATTTAAATTTTCCGCACCAAGAAAATATTTAAGTTGAATTTTCAACATCAAAATATGAATTTTCAATAAAAAGTTAATTTTCTACCAAAATAGTTGAATTTTTCAACCAAATATTAGAATTATAACTAAAAATATAATTGTCGCGAAAAAGCAAGTACGAGAAAAATGAAATAGAGATGAAAATACAAGGCAAATGAATTACTGACAAAAATAATATATCAGGGTGGCCGCAAAACTAAATTTTCAAAATTCCCTAATTTTTTCCTCAGTAATATTTCATTTTCTCCGACCATTAATTTTCAAAGACCAGAATCTTAATCTTGTACAATTTTTCACATAGAATCTTTTATAAACGGAATGAAACAATTTTCTCTTATAGTTCCCTGACTCTTGCAAGATTTTTTTCAAAATCCCTGACTTTCCCTGACCAATAAAATTCCATGATTTTTTTAACGTTACCGTTATTATTTAAACATTCATAACACGTTACAGTTATTGTTACTTCTGAACGCGTTACCTTGCGCCTAATCTTTTTTATTAAATTTTTAACACGTCATTCTAAATTCATTTAAGTCATTTAAATTCCCAAAAGCTTTAGACAGTTTTTTTTTATTTGAAAGTATTTTAAGACCTAAAAATTATATTTTAATATACGCAAAATAATCAATGTTTTTGTATTGTTAATCTGTAAAATATTTTTATTTAACGCTATTATTAATTCTAAACCGCAATATTTGCATATAATTCACGTTGTTCATGTTGTTCTATTCAAGAGTTTCCAAAGGAACCCTTTGAAGTTTTCAGAGGTTTCTATTAGAGTTCAAGTTCAAAAAGATACCAACTTTTATTTAAACATTTTAAACCGCAACTTCAGTGACCCCCCAGTTTTTCTCTGCTAAAAAGCAAAAGGCGAAGAAAATATTTCAGAAATCTGGTTTCTATAGGGCGAGAGTTTTACGGAGAACATGGAGATTTTCAAATTTTTTTGAGTGCGGACATTTGCGTCCAGGAATTGAAACTTGCACCGGACACAGAAGTTGGTAGTGCGATAGAACTGCCATCGTCTTGCCATACAAATGTCCTCCCGATTACATATGCGCTGGGGCCTTTCTTTGCTAAATACGAGGGTGGGAATCCGCGAGAGATATTCTTCGGCAAGAGCTTACGCACATTGTGCCGGTACACTTGCCATCCTGCAAACGCACCATACATAGATGTGAAAAAACATAGCAGAACTATTTTTATCCTTTGAATAGTTCGAATTTTCCTTCGACTGATTCAAATATTATAAATAAAACTAGAGAATATTTGTGAACTATTTGATCATTTTACATTCTCATCAGTAGGGTAGGGTGCAGAAAATTTCCCGATCTGGCCCGGATAGGGAATGAAACGCATTCCCGATGCGGGCCTGATCCGGTCAGTTAGGGCCCAGGTTAAGTCCCGACGGGTACTCGGGCAGCTAGATCCTTTCACTAGAAGGGCGTGCCAGGTCGGGGCCTGATCGGGGCCACGGCAAAACATCTACATGGCGTAGACCGGCACAGCGTCGTTTGGTTAACATTAATTGCTGTTTTTTAAGGTTAATAAGAGGTTGAATTTATGTTTTCTTTTTAATTTCGTGTCACACATTAATATAATAACACATTTCCATATTTTTTGGGTTATTTTACTAAAACAATTATTTTATAATTTAATTATTTCCAAACAAGTTGCATTTTGACGACGCTGCTTCTCATTAGCTGCAGGTTTTTTTAAAAATGAAAAATAAGCATCAGAGGATTGGAAGGCTTAATGGTTTGGTTTGTATGAATGTTATGCATAAGAAAAATAACTTTTGAACGTATTTAGTAAAAAAAAATTTTTTTTTCAAATAAAAAATATGATTTCCGCTTCCTTGGTCTACCCTACCAAATGAGCAAATGAGTCAAAGTATTTATAAATCCACACTTTACTTTCAAGGTTTTTCCAAATGAAGAAAACGATTTAGTCACTATGCCTTTTCATATTTTTAGAGGTTGGCTGTAGAGTTTACGTAAATTTTATGAAAATAAAGATTGCAGTAAGAATTGAATGACCTTTGCAAAGAAAAACATAAATTTAAGTAATAAATAACTGGTGTGTCTTTTATTGACAGTACAAACAAATGATTAAAGATGTTAAGCCTTAAAATTGGTTTACGTTAAATAGAGCAAAATTCGTCTCGGTATTATAATATAAGAAAAATTGGTCAAAAAACTTCATTTCTTGACTTTCTGAATTTAGTATTAAATTCAGAAACCTTTGACTTATTCTCAGATAAATTTTGCCTAAATCTAGATAAATTTTACTAAATTCAATGCCAAAGATTTCAATGTAAAACCTGAAAGAGTCCGGAAATTTTCGATAAAATAAATTTCAAGTTAATTTTATTATTTTGTTTAAAACTCAACAATTTTGTGAAAAAGTCAGTCTTTTTGTTCGAAAACTCAATTGTTTTGTTGAAAATTTCCCTTTTCACTTTTTCACTAAGAGTTAATATTTTTTGTTTTGAAAATGCAACTTTTTAGTTGCAAGTGGAACTATACCATTAAACCATTTCCCTTTCAGGGTAGGCGTGACACTACCCGATTCGGGTAGTGTTTCTAGGTTTTTCTTGTAGTTATAAATAACTACTTAGGAAAAATTCATTTTTTTGTTGATGATTTATTAATTCAGTTAAAAACCCCCTTTTTTTGGTTGAAAAATCTTTTTTTTGTTGGTTGAACACTATTTTTCTTAACTGAAAATTTAACTATTGCAGTTTCGGTTGAAAATTTATATTTTTTAGCTTTTTAATATCAAGATATTACACCTAAATATCTAGATCATTATCCTATAGTTAAAATCCAGATATTGACTGTTAATATATCTTTTCCTCCGTGTTGAAAGTGTATGTATTTTGTTAACAATTCTACTTTTTTTGGTAGAAAATCAATCTTCTTGATAGAATATTCATCTTTTTGGTTGAAAATCCAACTATTTGGTTGAAAATTAATTTTTTGGTGGAAGATTCATCATTTTCGATGAAAATATATTTCTTTGTATAAAAGTTTAACTATTTAGTTGAAAATTCATCTTTTTGGGTAGAAAATTAATTTGCTTGGTTAAAAATGTTTTTTTTTTTAATTAAAAATTGATCTCTTTGGTTGAAAAGTCATACATTTAGTTGGAAATTTAACCTTTTTGTTCAAACTTCGTTTTTTTATTGGTGAAAATTAATTTCCTTAATTAAACATTAAACCATTTCATTTTTGGTTAAAAATTGATCTTTTTTAGTTGAAAATTTGTATTTTTTTGTTGAACTTTGAATTTCTTGGTACAAAATTCAACTATTTGGTTGAAAATTCATGTGTTTTGTTGAAAATTTGTCTTTTTTAGCGGAAAATTAACTTTATGAGTTGACTCTTCATTTTTTTTTTTTGAAAACTTATTTCTTTGATTGAAAATTTTACTATTTTGTTGAAAATTCGTTTTGTTTTTTGTTGAAAATTAATTTCTTCAATTAAACATTGAACCATTCCATTTTTGGTAAAAAATTGATCTTTTTTAATTGAAAATTTCTATTTTTTTGTCGAACTTTGATTTTCATGGTACAAAATTCAACTATTTGTTTGAAAATTAATGTTTTTTGTTGAAAATTTGTCTTTTTTGGCCGAAAATTAACTTTATGAGTTGAATCTTCATTTTTTTGGTTGAAAACTTATTTCTTTGATTGAAAATTTTACTATTTTGTTGAAAATTCGTTTTGTTTTTTGTTGAAAATTAATTTTTTTGACCGAAACTGTATCTATTCCATTCTGACCTGAAAATTTATCTTTTTTAAATGAAAATTTGTAGAAAATTAGTTTTTTTTCTCGAAGACTCCACATATTTGCTGGAAATTGACTTTTTTGTTCAAAATTTACATTTTGATGTTGAAAGCTCCACTATTTGGTTGAATCTTGACATAGTTTGTTGAAAATTCGTCTTTTTTTTTGTAGAAAATTATTTTTCATGGTTAAAAATGTATCTTCTTGGTTAAAAATTCAACTATGTGGTCAAACGTTCATTTTTTTGGTTGAAGTTTCACCACTTTAGTTGCAAATTCATTTTTTTATATCTCTTTTTTGGTTGAAGATTCAACTATTTGGTTCAGTGTTCATGTTTTATTTTATTAGAATTATCAAACTTCTAGGTATCAGTTTCTTTTCATATATGAGAAAAAAGTTTATAATAGTCATGGAAAAGTCAGCGAAAAATCATGGAACTTCGAAATGGAGATATTCTATCAACCCTCTTTGTTTAAAAAAAAATTTACTCATAATTTCCTATAAATTCCTTTCGCCTTAATCAATTTGAAAAACGACTTTCTGCCAATGAATAATTTACGATCCTTGTTTCGCACAAAACCCTAAAATTATGTCTCTCTTTTAATTCGCTGTTAATAATATTGCCAAAACATCTGCAAGGACATTAACACATGGCTCGAAAAAGAGTAGTACAATCCATTTCATATTCTAAAGCAAAATATAAATTTAAATATGCAAATAATGCAGATATATAGTATGCCCCTATTAGTTTCTAAAACAAAGAACCTGATCTTTAATTTTTGTTCTTATGAACACATTCAGGGGCATTTATGCTTTTCTTTGTTAACACCCTTCTTTGGTGCACTTGGAACTTTTTTATCAGTAAAAAGGCAATAAAGACTGGTATAATATGTTTTAAGGATAATGAATTGCGGGGCGTCATGATGGTATAGTGAGCGAAATCGTGTTTAAGTAAAAGGTAGTTTATCGAAATGAGGGTAATTTGTTCAACGAACCACCACCACCTTTTGGCTGCTGTAGGTCTTTCAGTTGTAAGGCCGAGGAAATAAATAAGTTTGCCAAACTTATTGGACGCGAGATCCAATTACGCGGAACATCCTTTAGTTTGCCGTAACGCGCGAGCAGGTGTGAAGGCCTGAATGGTGCAGTTGTTATAAAAAAATAAAAATAAACGAATGTACAAATTTTATTGAGATAGTATCCACTTTCTCGGAGTAATTTATATTGCTTGATAATGATAATTAATTTAATCAGATATGTCGCTGGGTGTGTTTAATGGATAATTTGTGGGTAATTAAAATTCTTAAAGTTGATTAATTCCTCGCGATATGGTGAAGTTTATCTAATGACTGATTATATAATTAAATATAATAATAAATAATAATAAATAATATTAATGTTGTGAGAAGTAAAAAGCGCTTTTGTAACAGAAAGGTACGGTTTTACTTTAGAATATTATTTAAACCATTATTACGAGACTATTCAGATTATACTTTGTAGTTCTGTAATTGGTTGATAGACTGTTAGATTGAGAAAATCAAAAATTAAAGGAAATTAACTTGTACGTTGGTTAATAATTATAAATAAATCTACACTTCTACAGGATATTTGGAAAAACAGACAAACGTCCATGGAACAGAAATTAAATTTTCTTATCTTGCACGCTCATTTTTAATTTCTGGATTGGGATTCGAACCCGTCAGAGCACATCCATTTGGCTTGCTTATACTAAAAAATATACCCGGCAGCACGCTATTGACTATAATATGTACTAAAAGCAGATTTTTTTTCTAAAAGGTCTTCAAACTATTATACATTTTTAATATTATTATTCAAATTTTTTTACCAATTTCAAGTGAAAAAATCGGTTTATAATACATTTAAATACTCGTTAAATAATTTTTTTTTAAATATCCTATTCAATTTCTGAAAATTGAAACATAATATCAATTAATAAATGATCTTCATAAAATGTTTTCATGTATACACATATTCGTAATTATAATTACAAAAGAAAAATTGTTCATCAATCAAATAAAATATCTACTAAATATAAAAATTATAACTACTAAATATCGAAAATTGTGAATTCTTTTACTGATATTACTATAATCGGAATGAATTACAAAAATACATCTTTGAATTGTTGAATTTTCTGAAATTCACCATAATTAACTAGACTTTCCCACAATAGTAAGAGTAAGTAAGAGTAAGCAGTAAGAGTTTTCACTAATTAATCAATAAATTTCACTGATTAAGGTAGTTTTCATGCCAAAAATCAGGTTTCGGAAAAAAATGTTTTCTATGCTTTTGAGAATTATAATGATATTATCAATCATGACTTATGAAAGAAACAACATTATTCTTCATGAAAAAACTTTAACGCTCACGAAAAATAATTACTATAACAATAGTTTTTATGATTTAATTTTTTTACTGTCGCTTCTCAACAATTTTTAAAAAATAGTTGAATTTATTTAAATTGTGACTTATTTTTTCAAAGAAACCATTTCCTACAACTCTACTATTTCCAATTTCGAAAATTAATAAACTGTTCAAAAATTGACAAGAAGCGATAGTATGAAAAAAATTAAATTGCAAAAAACATCGTTAAAATAAATGTTTGTTGTAAGTTTTTCAAATTTTTTCATTAAAAATAATGTTTTTGATTTGAAAGTACATTATCAATAATATTATTTTGATTCTTAAAATCATAAAAACAAAACTATTTTTTTCGGAGTCTTTTTCGGTAGAAAATTAATCTTCTTGGTTGAAAATTCATCTCTCGATTCATCTTTTTGGCTGAAATTTCAACTATATTTGGTTGAAAATTCATGTATTTTGTTAAAAATTATTTTTCTTTCTGGTAGACAATTTCTGTTCTTGGTTGAAAATTATTATTTAAGGTTGAAAATTCAACTATTTGGTTTAAAATTAATCTATTTTATTGAAGATTCATCTGTTTTGCTAGAAGCTTCATCTTTTTGGTTAAAAATGCAACTGCTTGGTTGAAAATTAATAATCTGTTCTGGTTGAGGATTCAACTTTTTTTGTGGAATGTTCGCCTTTTTTGGTTGAAATATTAACTATTACATTTATGGTCGAAAATTAATTTACTGTTTGAAAATTCATATTTTTGGATAAAAATTCAACTATTTGGTTGAAAATTCATATATTTGGTTGAAAATTCATCTTTTTTGGTAATTTTCTACCGAAAAAGAACTTGACTTGATTGTTTTTGAAATTCAGTTTGATTTTTTATGAATTTCATCGAATTCTTCTCGTTTCCCTTAAATTCTCCAAGTTCACTCAAATTTTGCTGGAATAAATGAATTTGTTCGATTAAAAAATTTTTTTTCAATTCATTTGAATTCTTTTGAATTGTTTTGTAATCATTAGTCACTTTTTTGTTAGAAATTGGTAGGGTTTCAATGATTTAAAGGTTTTAAGGTACCACTGTAAAAAATTTCGAAAATTTTCCCACTAATTTTATAGGTAAAATTTCCAACTTTGGGTAGGAAAAATTATTTTCCTAAAAAAGTTGGAAATTTTCCCAATACTTTGAAAAATTTTCCTTTTGGAATGGAAATATATTTCGATCGGTTTGGTAAATTTTATATACATGTTTGGGAATGAAAAATTCCTACAATATTTGAGAAATTTTCCCAATTTATACTTTATTACTTATTTACTTTATACTTTGCACATAAGTTCGGGAATAAGAAAATTCCGTACTATTTAGAAAATTTTTCAATTTCAGGAGTAATTTTACAAAACGTTTTCTAGGAAAAATTTCTAGTACTACGCAGGAAAATTTTTTTCTATATAAATAAGCAATTTTTTTTAGATAATATTCCTTGTTTACTTGTATTGAAGTACATTTTTGACAGGCAAAAATGTAATTATTAAATTGCATATAATTACCAATGCATTTGAAAATTTGTAATTACGATTCGTAAAAATATTACGTTATACAATATTTTTGAGTAAGGCAGAAATATTACGTACAGTTTTAATTTTTGCGTCAAAAAATTAATGTAATAATTGTTTAAAACTTTTCAATTTTTTTTTGTTTGACAATTACACGCTCAGAAAGAGCAAATTATAGATTCTTTATTATAAAAAAGCTTTTATTATTACACTAATTAGAAGTGAAAATATTTTTCACAATTAAACGTTCCTAAAGAGCACCTTACAGTGTATTTATAATAAACAACATTCAGTATTACAATAAAAGTTTTTATTTAATTGGTCTTGAGGATCAATTGATAAAATAATAAATGGATTTGAAATTTGTTAAGGTATTGTTTTTTTGATTCCTTGGCATTTTCAAAGAGATTAAAAAAATTTTCAAGGAATTTCAAAAGATTTTAAGGAATTTTTTTCTTAATATTTTATGTTATTTTCAAAGATTAAAAATAAATTTTTTATCGATTTCAATAATTCAATAGGATTTCAAACGATTTGAAATATTTAAGGGTATTTTAAAGGATTCGCAGGCATTTTTAAACGCTTTAAAATTTTTCATGGGATTTCAAAGGATATCAAAGGATTTGAAATATATGATATAAACGATTCCCAGAATTTTTTTATTTATTTTAATAGTTTGAATGAATTTCGAAGACTTTGAAATATTTTAGGGTATTTTAAAGGATTCCAAGGCATTTTTAATAGATTTAAATAATTTCAAGGGATTTCCAAGGATTTCAATAATTTTAAAGGATTTCAATATCTTAATGGATTTCATCAAAGAATTTATTCACATAAAGTGAGGGATTTCGTAGTTTTTTAAAAATTTGAAGACATTTTCAAATATTTTTTGCAATTCATTTGGAAGTATCCCTTAAATTCTTACGCATTTAATCAAATTTTTTTTAATTCTCTTTAATTTTTCTAAACTTATTTCAAGTTTCAAACTTACTCAATTCAATGAATTTCTTTCATGTGTTTGAATTATTTTAAATTCACTTGTTTTTTTTTAAATTCAGTTTGATTTTTTATGAATTTCATCGAATTCTTCTCATTTCTCTTAAATTCCTCTATATTCACTCAAATTTTATTGTAATCAATGGACTTTTTTCCACTTGTAGAATTTTTCCAAATCATTTGAATTCTTTTTAATTATCAATTAGTATAATTTCAAAGATTTGAAGAGTTTTTAAACTTTCTTTGAATTCACCGTGAATTCTTTTACATTCTTTGGAATTCTCTGTATTTATTATTTTAAATTTACTAGCATTCTTCTAAATTCACTCAATTCTATTTGATTCAATGGATTTTTTGAATTTCTTAAAGTTTTTATTTGATTGATCCTAAAGTCTTTTAACCTCATCTTGAATTCTTAGGCATTTCATCAAATTCTTTTGAGTTCCCTTAAATTCTTCTGAGCTTATTTCAAATTGACTAAATTTAATAAGGTTTTTTCATATTTTTAAATTGTTTCCAATTCATATGATTTCTTTGAAATTTAACTTGAATTGTTTTGAAGTTTTATGAATTCATCTTGAATTTTTTACCCTTTGAGCAGTGGTGTCGTCGATGCCTGGCGGGGCCTGGCGCCGCCAGGGTACATTTTTCGAAGGCCTGGCGGCGCCAGGCCACTTTCTGGTCACACGGAAAATTTTTCCAGTTATGGGCCATCCATAAAATATGTTACCAATTTGGGCTTTTTTATCTCCCCCAAAAGTAACATAGCTGTTGGCTGAAGACGGATTTTACGTTTATAAATTTTTTGAAATAAAATCAATGTAGATAACATATTGCATTCAATACAAAACACTTGAAATTCCTAAAATTTCAAGCCGAAATATATTGCATTTTTAACAAAATAGTTGATTTTTCAACCAAAAAAGGTTTTCTACCCAAAGAGATCAATTTTCAACAAAAAAGACGAATTAAAAAAAAAATCAATTTTGAATTAAACCAATTTAACCAAATAATAACATTTTCAACGCAAAAAGACGAATGATTTCGAAGAATCTTGAAATTTAAAAAAAGTTACTTTTCAACCGAGAAAGATAAATTGTCAACCAAGAAGGATCTTTTTTTTTCTACCATAAAATATGATTTTTTAACCGAAAAGGATAAATTTTTAACAACATAGTTGAATTTTCATCCAAAAATGATAACTTTAAAAAATAATGAAATTTTCCAAAAATAATCAGATGTTTAACAAAATAGTTGAATTTCCAGCATGCAAAGATACATTTTCAATCAAATAGTCGAATTTTCGCACAAAAAAGATTACAATTCAATCAAATATTTGAACTTTCAAGACAAACAGACAAATTTTTTAGAAGGTCGTTGAATTTTTATTTAAAAAAAATCATTTTCAACCTAGAAAGATGAATTTTCAAGAAAAAAGTAAAGTTTTCAAGCTGAAAAGTCGAATGTTTTAAAAAACAGCGGTCTTTTAAATCTAAACAAATGAATTTTCAACAAAAAAGATGATTTTCAATCAAGAAAGATGAATTTTCAACAAGATAGTTAAATTCTCAATCCAAAAGTTAAACTTTCAACAAACAAGAATAATTTTCTACCCAAAAGACGAATTTTTAACGAAATATATGGATTTTCTACCAAATAATTAAATTTTCAACCAAAAAGTTGAGTTTTCAACAAAAAAGATTAATTTTCTACCCAAAAAGACGAGTTTTCAACCAAAGAAATGAATTGTCTAACAAACTGTTGCATTTTCAAGTTATACAATATACAGGATAAAGTTTCAACCAAGAATGGAATAGTTCAATTTTCAGATGAAAACTCTGATAAAAAAAAACATTGAACAAAAAAAAAACGAATTATCAACAAAATTGTTAAATTTTCAATCAAAAAGACGAATTTTCGACAATACAGTAGAATTTTCAACATAAAAGTTAATTTAAAAGTAAATGGTTGAAATTCCAACTCTAATTATGGATCCTCAATAGAAAAATTAATGTTTTTACAGAATTGTTCAAATTTAAGTCGAATGATCGATTTTTCAAGCAAACAAGATGAATTCTCAACTAAGCATAGTAACAGTTGATATTTCTATCAAAAAAATGCATTTTTAACTAAAAATGATCAATTTTCAACCAAGAAGATTAAATTTCGACTAAGAAAGACGAATTTCTAACCAAAAAGTTAAATTTTAACTGAAAAAGATAAATTTGTAACCCAAATTGAAAAGTTTTTCTAATTTTCAGTTTAAACAATTTATTTTCAACCAAACATGAAACGAATTTTCATCAAAATAGTTACATTTTCAACCAAAGAGATGAATCTTCTACTAAAAAAATTAATTATGAATAAAGTAGTTGAATTTTTGATAAAAAATATGACTTTTGGAAATATAGTTACATTTTCAACAAAATAATTAAATTTTTCAACCAAATAACAGAATTTTTAACCAAACCGGATGAATTCCGAACGAAAAATATAATAGTAGCCTTTTCAATAAAAAAAAGAACTTTTACCTAAAAATATAGTTGAATTTTCTTATTGGGTTGAAGTTCTTAGTGTTATCTAAGTTCGTAACGTTATTTCCACGT
>CAKNYM010013530.1:0-12408 GCA_932195095.1 Andricus curvator | reverse complement strand
AATATATATGGAGTCAGTGCCGTGCCTAGAAAAAAAAATTCCAAGTCGGATCTATCCAACACCCTTAAGTATTATTAATAAGGTACAATATGTAGAATATGTAAAAGTCCAATGAGGATGTACATTGGAAAAGAAAATGAAATCGCCATTAAAAGTCTATATAATATTAAATTTCATATACAGGCGTATTGATCAGTTGTTAGCAGTCAGAGAATTCTAATATTACACAAATTAAAAATAATTTTGACAGTAATTTTTCATTCTAAATAATGAAACACGCTATTTTAATTTTAATTTTAATTTCATGAATTCTTTTAATTTACAATACTAATTGGTAAATAAAAATCTGCATCATAAAATGTATACATTTTTGTTAAACATTGTTCATTATTAAAAATAATAAAAATTATCATCAAACAAATTCCATTTCTTATACTCAAAGATATTTTCATCAGATAAATATGGCAAATCATTTTTTTAAATTGTATATAGAATTATAATTTGTGGCATAAACAATTTCGAAAAATAAGTTAATGAAAAAAATTGTCATAATCATTATTTGGATCTTAGTAGGTATAGGTGAATTTTTTTAAGATTCTACAGTGCGAAAGTAGCCGAGCGTAAAAGTTACCGACTTCCGAGCGTTAGATTAAGTACATAGGGTTTAGGTTTGAATCCCTTGCGATACATGCGAAATTTTATTTGTTATGTTTGTGTTAAAATGCGATATATTTACTAATTATAAACATGTTGTAATATATTTGTACAAAGCCATATCGGTAATTATTTTATTTTTATTTTTTAATTTGAAATACAGTTTAAGACTCGCACCAAATAGACTGCAATTAGAAACCCAATAGAAAATCCGTTTAGGTGCCGCTTAGGACTCTATAGGTATGCATTGCGAGAACCGAATACACAGCACATCAGATCGTAATCAAAGACACTATGAAAGTCACTGCCGAGCAGATAAATTCCAGTTAGAAACCGAATAGTACCTAATATAAAACACATCAGATCCTAATCATATCCACTTTGAAAGTTTATAAACACCAAATACAAAAGCATATAGAAGGGGCATACCAATGCCGTTCTTAAAGGTAATAGAACCTAATAGAAGGCAAACTTATTAGGTTTCTATATGATGTTCTATTAGGCATTTTTACTAGGGTTTTAACTACCCATTAACTGCCATCTAATTTAACTACCGAGAAATGGTCTGCCGAGGTCACGGTGGGGTAGGTTAAAGCATATAAAATACATCATGTAAAGGTAGAACTCGGTTCAAAAAAATTATTTTAATAGTTCCCTGATCGACAAAGGACCAAATAAAATCTATAAAATATTAGTATACAACTGTAAAAATAACTACTGCACTTGAGGAATTTTCACTACTATGCACTAAAATTAATATTTCTATGAAACAGCTTATGTAAGCAGTGTTTACTACACTACAAACCGATAATCTCGGATAGGAATAGTATATATCGACGAGGCATGACTTCACACTAAAATGCCTAATACCACATTGAATCGACCTACTATATTTGATATTATCTACCGAGTGTGACGTATAATGTTAGAATACTCTACCCTAATAGCACGGAACGTTCCAGCGGAACATTCCACTGGGACCTAAAGGGGACTTATACCGTTATTGTAATTTTTAACAACAAATATCTTGTAAACTGTAATGGTAGGTAAAATCGGATGCCATTTTTAAGTTTTGTGTATACCGCGTACACTAGAATATAATATAATATCCATATTACAAACTGACATTCTTTTTTACCTATCTCTTACACGGTTTCCAAAATATTTGTTGTTAAGAATAACAATAACGCTAAGTCCCCTTCAGGTCCCAGTGCGACTTCTCTGGAATGTTCCAAAGGGGCGGAAATTTTACACGTTCCTGGAACGTGGCTGAAACGTTCCGAAGGTGCTCGCGGAACGTTCCAGGTACATTCCAGGAACGTTCCGTGCTATTGAGGTATAACAGTGTTCTTGCATTTTCAGAAGTCACTTGTTTTTCATTCGTTCTTCATGAATTTATATATCTACAAAAGAAATGAAAAATTACCGACTTCTTCAAATGTAAAGACATCGTTATTGCACCCAACCACTAATTTTTTTAAATTTCAAGTGGGATTTAATTGTAGATCGTTAATTCTTGACAAAGTGGGCTTTTTAAATTGATCTATTTTAAATACATCAAGTCTACAATTTGTACGGGGTCTCTGTTCACGAAGTCCAAAGCCTTCATCCCCATTGAAAATTCCGACGTCGTAAACTACTTCGTAAACCACATATGATACTACCAGGCCCCCAAACTGTAATGCATTTGACTGTGACAAAGTTTCGTATAGATAGTTCAATTCTGCCTTACTGAGGGCACTACAATATGACACACAACAAAAAATCCCGTGGCGCACACAAGCGCATTCCTTATTTAAGCTGTCAAAAAGGTTATAAACCACGAAAAACAATTTTTATGTATTTATTGATGGCGCATAGAACAGAAAGCTTATTTCGTAAAAGCCGAAAAATCAATTATGTGGAAAATAAATATTAATTTAGCGCAATGTCACGGAATAATCGGGGGGGGGGAGGGGGGGTATCAAAATTGATACTGACACTGACGTTATCGAGTAACCTCGCGATCAATTTTATAAAAAATGCAAAATATTATTTAGCGCTGTCGATTTCTCCAGAAGTCTGAAAACCAATACAAATTAATATTTATTGTGCGGCGTTTAGAAAATAAATGTTCTATTCTTCATGCCACCAACAAATAAATATTTATTTCTTTTCGTGGCTTATAACCTTCTTGACAATTTGTATCGTAATGTAGCGCCCTCAGAAATGCAGAAAAATGCATTACAGTTTGGGGGGCCTGGATATACTACGTCCGAAGCGACGTTATCAATTACAATAGAAACGACACCGTAAATTACGCCGGAACGACGCGACGTAGATCCGACGTCGTAAACTACGTAGGAAATTGGGGTAGTAAACGACGCAGTATACGGCGTGGATTACTACCCTAGTAGCAACGTCTGCCTTGTATGACAGAGGCCAGAGTCTGGCTCAGCATCTGCTCCCTCTAGTCGACCAGACTGGCGGGAGAAATGATCAGACCAGACGAAAAACAGAATCTGGCGAATAAAGGAACCAGATTCTGGCATTTAGTTTAAACACTAGTAATTAATGTAGAATATAAATAATGAAATCGAAAATCTAGCAATCGGAAATTTGAACGATTCACAAGTACCCGTGTAGAAATTTGGTCATGGCCCAAACAGGGCCCAGGCTTGGCAAAACTAGGCCCTGGCCTGGCGATCTAGCCTGGGCCAAGCTTGAATGAAACGCCAAATCTGGCCAGGGCCAGGTTATATTGCCAGGCTCGATCGCCCAGCTTGGCCCAGGCTTGGCCCTAGTTTATTATCGATTCCCAGCCATTGTTAATTTTTTTAATTAAAAGTCGAAATTAAGGAGAAATATTAAATATTACGTCCGCCATGCTTGTTTTGTAAATTAAAGTTTTAAACATCATTACATACATCGACAATATATTTACACTCGATAATTCGATGAAAAAGTTTTCTCAATTTGAGGTTAGAAGTCACATGTAATCTTGATGTGAAAATATTATTTATAATTAATATAAGTACTTACTTGCACTTTCACCGCATAAATATGGGATACTGCCGAGTGCTCGATGCCTCCGGACTCTCAGAGTGCTTTTTATTTTAGGCATTTTTATCGCAATTTAATTTCAATGATGATTTGTATTTTGTTCATCGACCATCATCATCAGCACCATCGCCACTATTCTCAATCACTCACACAAAATTTATAAGTTCAGTTTGGCTCAAATTATGACTCGAATTACCTGTCAAGATACTTTAAGAATGTTAATTTATACCAAATTAGCCACTTTGTAAAGATTCACACTCGAAACTTCAAAGTAATAAGTAAACAAAGAGAATAGCACGACGCCATCTGTCGTCAATTTTTGGAACTTTGACACTAGCTGGGCCCAAGCTCGAGCCATTGCAAAATTCGAGCTAGATCCAGGCTAGGGGCGCCCAGCCTGGCCCAAGTCTGGAACATGGAACAAACTTGGCGATTTCTGCACGGGTATGACCAAGCATGCAAGCTTATACGACAACAGGTTATGTTTTTAATATTTCAGTGTGTCTCCTGGAATGTTGTGACGTCTCCGCAGTATATTTTCCAAGAAAGGCTGAAATATAGTGTAAAACTATTACAGAAACTTATTTAGCACCATTTTACGTTATTTTAATTTTGTCTGGTGTATATCATGGCCAGTATGGGCCAGGATCTGCTATACCAGACTCTGGTGCCAGAACAGCACGCCAAAGCGGAACCAGCCGGGCGCCAGGCTGCAAACAGATTCTGCTTTTTCTGGCGCCCAGCTTGCGCCAGTCTGCAGTTATCTTGCTACTAGGTTACGTTGTTTCCGATATGCATTTCAGACGTAATTTACGACGTAGTGACTTAAAACAAAAGTGTGGTGCAAATAGTTGGGGCATTACACGTCAGGAATATCAGAATCTGCAAGTGGTCGTTCGATTTTAATGAAACTTTTTGAAATTATAGTGATGTAAAAGAGACATTTTGGATCCAAAGGACATTATCGACATTTCTAGAACCGATAATTACATTTTGTTAAAATTTGAAGATATTACAGATAAAATTATGCATTTTTGAACTATAAAATTTTAAATAAAAAATTTTGCCTGAAAAAAGTCCAAACAAATTTTTCATTTAATTCTTCGTGAAATACACCACTTTCAATTGTTGTTAACCCTTTGTTGGCGCCCTGGGTGAGTATACTATATGCCTATATATACATACATACTATATATGTGAGTGAGCTATAGCCAGCCAGAGGTAGTATAAAAGTGAAAATTGTATTTTACATTATCTAGGGCTTGGATTAGGACGGTGATTTAATGATAAAAAACAACAACTTTGTTAATAAAGTAAACTTAATGAACCAATTTGGACTCTACATATAGGTCGGTGACGGCTATCGATGGCGAACTGAAAAATCTGCTCACGCCTTTCGACCTCTCCTCTCTGACCTCTCCTATCTTCCACTGCTTAATAATCCTTACAGTCTACGACATTATCGTCACTATAGAAAAATTACTACAATTGTGAAAAAGATATTAAGGGGGAAGTGAGGGTAGGGTTCGGTAAAGTGGGGGAAAAATAGGGCCTATCTGGCAGGCATAGGACCCTAGTCAGTAGTCTGCAGCTGTTCGAGTTAGAAGCATTTGAAGCGCGTTGTGAGTATATATTCACCATTTTCAGATTGCAAAATAAATATACTTTTTTTATGAGATAAAAACTGCTCATAACGCCTAATAGGTGGAAATGTACAGTTTATGAATCACTATGATTTTTTAATTTCACCCAATTTTAAGGAAACACCCATAGAATAAGCGATTTTTGCCATTTTCTATAATTTTTGAACATTTATTTTGTTTAAAATTTTACTGTCTTTTGCCTAATCGAAATATAAATACCAAACTTATACATATGTATTCCTGGCATTCTAGAGATTTTATTTTACCCCTCTGCAAAGTTAAAAAATATGTATTTTAAACATATTTTATCTGTGAAATAAGTTATAGGTGGCTACACACCCAGTGCGCCAAGAACGGGGCGCCAGAAAACGTGCGCTATCAGAGGGTTAAATTAGGATTCAATAATTCCTTATAAAATCACCTTTCATTTGCAAAAAAAAATTTGATGGAGACTCTTCTGGTTGCCGAGATATCGTCATTTTAGTGAGACAATTCGCTGCGCTGCGCTGTCAGTGTCGCCACTCACAAACGATAGAAGCTTCAAATTTTGTTTTATCTTCCTCGAAAATTTTTGTTCATGCTCACCGTGGCGTGAACTAAAAAAATCTGTCCGCTGCTCGGGCACATTCTCTTCGCGCGCTGCGCCCGCGGCTCGCTTAGCTCGCAAGTTTGAGTGCGCCTAGGGCGCGCTTCTGTTAGATCTCGCGCATCGCGCTCGATAATGGATTACCTCGCGCTTCGCGCTCGGATATTTTTTCTTTGCACTTTCTTCAGACATTCTGCCCTATCTCGCGTTCTTATGCTAACAATAGGATTTTTGTTTTAATATTATTTTTGATAGATAAAACAAAATATCCTACAAGTCTTCTTTTAGATTTTTAACATTTCTCGCGTCTTTTGGCCTAATATTGGAATTTTCGATTTTTGCATATCAATTTCGATAAATAAATTAAAAACGAGGAGTTCTGTCAAAAAATGTTTCGAAGAAATATTGTAGGAATTTTTAAACGCTGAAATTCCTCCAAAAAATTTTCCCCGTATTTTGCATCATTTAGCTCAAATTTGGAATTTTTGCCTTTTTTCATTGTATTTTCAATAAATAAAACCAAAATGACAAGTCCTATCAAAAAATTGTTTTAATACATTTTGTAGGGGTTTTAAAAGCTGAAATTCCTTACGAAAACTTTTTTCCTTATCTCACGCCGTTTAGGTCGAAATTTGAATTTTCGATTTTGCGTATATAGTCCAGACGCCAACCCCATTGCCGTATAATACAAGTATATCTGAAATGATCAATAAATTGTTTAAATTTATGCAAATTAGGATGATCATTTAATTTGTTCACTTTGAATTTATGTAACTCTTTCTGAAAAAGACATAAAGGTGTCAAAATTGGCATACTTATTCTTTGAAGTTGTACTAAAATGATGGTATGGGCAAAAATTTTGAAATTTAAATATATGGACCTGTACAATTGTTTAAATATTGAGCGTCCATCTCTGCTTCGTCGTGTGATAGAAAGACGGGAAAAAATCTAAAATTTTTCGAAAATTACTAAGAATGCAGTCCTACCAGTAAAATTTTTGTACATGTTAATAAATTGACTTAGTGCAATAAATATTAATCGGAGCGAAAAAATGCCTGAACAACTATTGTTTCTCATGAGCTTATCTAAGAAAAGAAGAAAACAAAATTTAAAAAATTTCAAATTTTGTATGTTTAATGTAACGTTTATGAAAAAAAAATTAATTGCGATTCTGGGGATCATTTTACATAAGAATAAAAAAAATCGAACGGACCTCGCCGATACGACGGAAATGGGGTTGGCATCTGGACTAATAGTACTTTCGATAAATGAAACAAAAATGACAACTCCTATTGAAAAATGGTTAAGAAAATTTTTGTAGGACTTTTTTAAAGCTATAATTATTGCTCTTCAAGACTTATTCTCGTATTTTTCATCGTTTGGTTCAAAATTTGAATTTTGGATTTTCTCATAGTACTTTCAATAAATAAAACCAAAATGAAAAGTACTATCAAAAAATGGTTAAAACAAATTTTCTAGGACTTTTTGAAAGCTATAATTGCTTGCGAAAACTTTTTCTCGTGTCTCACGTCGTTTGGCTCAAAATTTGAAATTCCTATTTTCATTTTTTTTTTAAAGTTATCGTGTTTACGGACGGACGGACAGACAGACGCCATCGCCAAAACTTGATTTTTGGCAATTCTAATAATTTTTCAATCATAAATTATGAGAATGTAAAAAGTTGTTCAATTGTAATGATATAATTATAAACAAGTTCTATTAAAAAACACTGAACATTATAGATTGCTCATTTGTAAGGGATATTTTGGCATTAATATTACTTACTTTTATCGACAAAGTGATACTTGATCACAAAAATATGTCTCCCGATAATATTTATTAAATTTAGAAACAAGTTATGTAAACAAATTCCAATACGAACATATGAAGTCAACAAAAAATAATTTTCTCTCTTAATTGTCCTTAATTTATGTTGTCAGTGAGATTTATAAAAATTTATTCAGGAAAGTTTGTCATTTAGTATTATTTGTTAATTTTATAAACAAATTGTATTAACAATTGTCAGCCAATGTTAGCAGTGACAAGATGTTATACCTGTAAATGTCTACCGTGTTAATTTCATTATGTAATTTGTATCTAAATTTAATAAATAATATCGAATAATATATTTTCAACACCAAACTTTACTGGCAATATAATTTAGGGCCAATTAGGAGATAACATTTTTTTACTTCAAATGTCTACACTGGGAATTTTGTTAACATAATTGGTTTCTAAAATTAACAAATGATATCGGGAGATATATTTTTGTGATCAAGTATAACTTTGTCGACAAAAGTAAGTAATATTAATGCCGAAAGATTCTTTACAAATGAGCAATCCATAATATTCATTGTTTATTAATAGGACTTGTTTATAACAATTATCCTTTCAAGTAAAGAATTATTTTTTATTTTACGCACCCATAAGTATTAAACCCAAGTAACACTGAGCATGGAAAAAATTTGTCTAAGAAAATAAAACGAAATTTCTCGCTTCTATCGTTTGTGAGTGGCCGCGGCATTGGGCATTAGCAGCACAGCGCAGCGAATGGTCTGACTAAAATGACCATATTTCTAGAATCAGAAGATTCTCCATCAATTTTAGAAAAATGAAATGTGGCTTCATAAGGAATCTTTATATCCTAATTCAACAAAAATTAAAAGAGGAGCATCACTCGAAAAATTGAATCAAAAATTTGTTTGGACTTTTTTTTGCAGGCAAAATTTTTTACTTATAATTTTATAGTTTAAAAATGTATAATATCATCTCTTATACCACCAAGTTTCAACAAAATTCAATTATCAGTTCCAGAAATGTCGATAATTCATAAATTTCCAACCCAAAAATTGAATATGGCGTAACTCCTAAAATTTTGAAAACCTAACAAATCCTTTTAGCCCAAAATGTCTCTTAATGATTTCACCAAGTTTTATTATAATTAAACGAAGACTTACAGATTCTGATATTCCTGCCGTGTACTGGCCCAGTTGTTATTTTTTTATTTAAAAAAGGATTTTTAATTTCACAAAAATCTTCCTAGAAACCTGTAAATATAAACATGAAATCCATAAAGATCACCATTGTCAAAAACAGATTATTGCACAATTACTTTAGTTTACTTTGGCTGATTACTTTATTGCAATATATCTGCTCATAAGACGAAAAGACGAATGCATCAACTGAGCACAAAGGTAGGCTTGGCAAGACAGTACGCGTCCCGTATTCAGTGTGTGATTGACTACATAACATTCGGCAGGAATTTCACTGCTAACGTTCGAGAGTTTGCGCGCGAACTGCGGATTTGTCAACACACAACTATTCTAAGCTGCTGACCATCAGGCAGCATATTGTTGACAGAATACGGGTAATATCTCGCGCTAGGAGAAGTCTAGAGCGGAGGGAGAGGTGGGTCAGAGAAAATGAACAGTTTTTCTCTGATTCATCTCGACTCTATCAAGATCCTCTAGTTACTGTCGACCATCTTCTCTAACCAGAGGAGGTCGAAGCATTTTGGAGAGAAGTATACGCAGTCCAGCATCCACTGAAAAAAGACTCACAGAACATAAATAGCTTCAAGGAGCTGGGCAGTGCCCTTGTAAAACCTGAGGCGGAATGCCCACCTATCCCTACCGAGGAGGTGAAAATGTATTAAGAGGCATGAAGAACTATTCCGCTCAGCGACCAGATGATATCAAGACCTTCTGGTGGAAGAAGTTTCCTTCAACCCAGCAGCATCTGGCCCGCATTTTCACCTTATATTTAAAGTCGGAAGAGCCTATTCCGGAGTGGTTGATAGAAGGGCGGACAGTGCTCCTGCCGAAAATGGGCAACTAGCTGTCCCCAAGAATAACAGGCCAATAACTTGTCTGAACACACTGTATAAGATCCTCACAGCTATTCTCAATGATGGGATTGTTCGGACAATCGGACCTGTGTAGAGTGAGATGTACGAATAACGCGGCTCAAAGAGAAGCGTAGCAGGATGTCGGGAGAACCAGATCACCGATAGATGTGTCTGCAAAGACCATCTTACCATCGCTACCTATCGATGGCCTGGATTGACTTTTCGATTCAATAGATATTCAATAGATTCAATCCCATAGACGCTTTGGAAAACCAGATTTACTATCTTATCTGGAAAACCTCGTGTGCTGACTATCAATGTCACCTTTCAGAGGGGTGTCTTTCAGGGCGACACCATAAGCCCTCTCCTCTTTTTGGGTTAGAAAGATGCGCTAAGGTTTATTTAAAGCGAGGAAAACTTAATGGCATTCCCGAAGACCCTAAGCTCGTCGACGGAAGCGCTATACGACACCTTGGCGCTGGAGAGACCTATACATACCTGGACGTGCCACAGAGCTGCATTCAGTACGTGAAATGTATAAAGGATACTCTCCGATGCAGATACAAACGTCTCATCCGACAGATTTGGTGTTCCGAACTGTCGGCGAAGAACAAAGTATCTGCAACGAACATGCCTGCCGTCTCGGTAGTATTCTATTCATTTGGTCTTCTGTTCCGTGACTTTACATCTGAACAACAGGATTATTCTAGGTACAGCACATATAGTCGCAAATGGAGAGGGTGAGCAAAATGCATCAAACATTACCCATCTCGAGTACTCACTCCTGAAGGTCCAGATCAAGAAAGCACAGGAGAAAAACTTCCGCGAACAGCTCCTCGAAAAGAGGATACACGGCATCTTCCACAGAAATGTGAAGAATCTGTCGATGTCCTCTGAACTAATTTCTGCTTTCCTTAAATCACCGGGATTGAAGTCGGGCATATCGTCGCCACATTTTGAGCTAAGACATTCCCGATGATAGCTACAGAGCGTGTCGTATACACCCCGAGCATCTAGGACACATACTGTCTAGTTGTCCAGCTCATGCGGGAACGACATACATCCAAAGGCACAATTCAGCACTAAGAGTGCTTTATTACCATCTCTGTCTCTGTGTCGCATATACTGGAACTTCATATTCTCGACCAGCCGACAAAAACATCACAGCCATGGAGAATGAAAAGAAAGAGAGTATAAAGAGAGTATGAAGACCTTATAAGGGAGTTGCGACGGTTATATCCGGAATATTCTGTTAAGCTGGTCGTCCTGATCATCGGTGCTCTTGGAGGTGCCAAGCTTTCACTGGTTAGTAGCCTGAAAAGCATCTCTGCATTTCAACGAAATGCTAAGACACTTGCGGGCAAAATGCAGAAGGCGGTCGTCCTTGGGCCGCTCCGTGCCCTCAGGGTGCAAGAGACTGTTGCCGGATCATCGTATTGAGTCTGTTGCAGACTGCAACCACCTATCCCACGATCGTGAGACGTGGTTACAGCTGAAATTTTACCGCGATTTCGCCGGGATCGGGTGCAATTTTTTAGAATGGCACACGCTCCCGGTCTTTATTTTCGAAAAAAATTATTTTTAGCAGTCGCTCTGAGACTTTAAAGTTTGTTGATTTAAAGTAGAGAAGTCCTAACACGAGCTACAGGTTCGACCCAGTTAGCAGGTATAGATTTATTAATTTATTATTACTCTGCCATTCAACTCATTGTCAATGACCGTAGCTTGGAACGGTAGCAAATACGGTGCAGAATGAGCGGCCCAACTGACGGTCAACTTTTTTTGCAGCCATAACAAGTTGTCCACCTGCAGTCCCTTCAGTCGGTGTTCGACTTAAATTTGTCATTTTTCATAAGCTTTTCTTACTCTGTTCTCAATGCAAATTAAACGTTAATTCATTCTTTTTTGGAAATCTGTTCTCAATAGTCTCAAAAATGTGTCTTCAAAGTGTCAAGTTACACAAGCATATCTGAGGCTTACAACGAACCTCCAAATATTGCCATTTTGTGCCATTTTTTATATGCCTAAAACTTTTGCATAATATTTCTGAGGTATAAAAATTCGATAAATGCAATATTTACTTATAAGTGAACAATCATATAAAAGATGAAATAAATTGACGTATAATTTCCTGACCAAAATGAAAGAAGTAAAAATAGGAAACATTTTACATGTTAAACTCCATAAGACATACAAATGGCTGGAGTGAGTGCTAAAAAAATATATTTTTTTAAATCAAAAAACACGTACACATTTATTCGCCTACGAAAACGATTTGGTGAACATGCCCGTTGAAATTTCTCAAATGTGATTTTTTGGGCCACCGTAATACATATATAAATATATAATTTAAAAAAAGAGTTAAACAACCACCGCAGGGTTCCACTGAGAGCAACTGCCATCTAAAAAAATCTGCCCGCTTCGCGGGCACATTCTCATCGCGCGCTTCGCACGCGGCTCGCTGCGCTCGCAAGTTTGAGCGCTCGATTATGTATTCACCTCGCGCTACGCGCTCGAGCGTATTTACATCGCGCTTTACGCTCGGCTCCTCTAGATTTTTGAACTTCGTGTTCGAGTTCGATGAAAAGGAAAAGTTTGTTTGCAAATATTATAAAATTATCAAAACCTCTACATAT
>CAKNYM010013529.1:0-10991 GCA_932195095.1 Andricus curvator | reverse complement strand
TACTAAATATTATTTTAAAAATATTACTTAATAAATGCAACAGATTTGCAGTATAAAATATAGCAATTTACCATTTTTGAAAAACACTTATATCTCACAAAATATTATCAATATTTTTCTTTGGAAAGTAGGTTATACACAACCTCTTTCACTTCTTCATTGATCACAAAACTCGCATATCACACTTCACACATCATAGCTTCAATATAAATAAACTAAGAAAAATAATTTATAGTAAATAATGGGCCTGCATTACGCAGTTTCCATTTTTTAATACTTTTGCTTAAATACGCAAATTTCTCGATGCTCGCTCGCGTGCTGTCACGTATTGCGCTACATGTCATTTTTCAAACTTTTCGCGCCGCAGTGAAATATCAAGTTCCGGTACAGCGGCGAGCATTGGAAGGGGAAACGTGTCTCAACTCTCCCTAGAGGATCTCTAACATAGACGAGTTTGCATTGAAACCACTTATGAGGAAACGGGCGAAACTGAATTTAAATTTAAATGTGAGCAAAAATTATTCCAACTAAAAAAAAAAAATGTGACATTATTTTAAAATACTTTGATAAATTTTATTGATGTTCAGAATTTCAGTATGTAAGTTAACAGAAATATTGCCAAATTTATTTATAAAAATTTACTCAATAATACGTCGTTGATAAGTATTTTTTTCAGTAGCTAATATTTTAATATTTTTAAAACCAAAATCAAAATAATGACTAAAATTCAGGGTTTATCTGAACGGTTAAGGAGTTCACTTAAAAATGTGATATTAATGTTTATTTTAAAAACACAACTACTCTAGATAATCATTTATTAAAGAAGAAAGACAGTGACTCCATTGAAAATGTATCTGGCGTTATTTATCTGATTAAATGTAAATGTTGCAATAAAGTCTATATAGACTTTGTGAGACTGGCCGGAGATTAAAAACTAGAATTACTGAACACAAAAGAAATGGTCAAGTTGGGAATTTTAACACAGGTTTGTCACAACATTCATGGAATTTTAGTCATTATTTTGATTTGGTTTTAAAAATATTAAAATATTAGCTACTGAAAAAAATACTTATCAACGACGTATTATTGAGTCCATTTTTAAAAAAAATTTCCCAATATTTCTGTTAACTTACATACTGAAATTCTAAACATTAATCAAATTTATCAAAGTATTTTAAAATAATGTCACATTTTTTTTTAGTTGAAATAATTTTGCTCACATTCAAATTTAAATTCAGTTTCGCGCGTTTCCTCATCAGTGGTTTCAATGAAAACTCGTCTATGTCAACGCTCGTTACATATAATATCTTTGCATATACTGTCTTATTGTATCTCCATATTGTCAGTTTCTATTCGTCCTTCCTAACCATTATAAAGATCTCTTTTTCTGTATTTTAAGATGTAGTTTTTAAAGTGAGTGAAGTCTCTTTAATTTTTTGAGACTTCTAGAACAATTTTAATGTTTTCTAAATTTTTGACTCAAATTTTGACTTGAATTCTTCAAAATTGACATTGGTTCCCTATGTTTCTTTGCGATGTTTGTTTTACTCTTCGAAATTAATTTTATCTCAGGTACAAATTTACATTAAATTATTATTTTTAATTTTTCTGTTTAAGATTGCTAATTTGAAATATGATTGTATTCAGGTTTTAAGAACCTTTTGCAAAAGGTACGCAATAGTATCGAAACATATGTAAAGGATGGAGAAAGGAGTTTTTTAATTAATAAATTCTCAGTTAGAAAAATGTTTTGGGCTCAATTTTTATTGAATTTTATGTGGACCGTAAGACATAAAAAATTTACAATTTGCAATAAAAATAACGTAATTGAAAAACTCAGAAAATCATATCATAGAAAAATTCCCAAAATGCTTATTACAGAGAAATTCTCAAAATAATTTCATAAAAGATTTGCTTGGTTGAATACAAAAGATTAAATTTCGGAACAACGCTTGGCCATGCGACAAACTTAACCTCAAAAACATTTAAATTGCTTTCTGGGCAAAAGATTAAAAGCGTTTTCAGAGCCAACAAATAGATTTTGGGCTTTCAGGACCAACAAATAGGTTTAGGGCTTTGAGGGCAACACATAAATTTTGGGCTTTCAGAGCCAACACATAGATTTTGAGCTTTCATGGATTGAAAATAGATTTAGGGCTTTCAGGGCTCACGAAAAAGATTCAGGCCTTCAAAGGCCAAATAAAGAGAAATAGATTAAGGGCTTTCAGGATCACTACAAAAATAACAAAGCTTCTTTCGTGGCAAATGAGTTTGAGAGGCTTTCCAAAACAAGAAATGAAGAATTCATGTCAGCTGATTTTTTGTACTACAGAGATTCCTTTCTCTGGGAGTATTACTCCAGTTCTCAGCTAATGACCTGGCCTGAACTCTCGGGGACGCGGCGGAAATACGACAGAACATCCTAATTTTTTTTATTATAATTTGGAGACACTTTAGACTTAGACATTTTAGATTTTTATATTTGAAATTCAGTTCTTTGCTTGCCCTAATTTTATAAACATAGACCACTATCCTTACTCTCCGAAGACGTCCTCCGAACATTCACAAACTAATGGACTCATTCTTAATAATGCAAAATGTTCCACCGTGATTATAAATTCGAAGTATTTATAATAAGGGCCTGAGCTACAGAGTTATCGCACGTATAGCTGGTATCGACAGTATGATCTTCTCTCTAGTACTGCTCCCAGTAAGAGACAGATGTTGAGTTGATCAAGAAATTCTGGAGCTTTTCTGGAACAATCCATGTTCTGTAGAAAAAAAACTCATGATATTGATGAGTTAACTTTAACTAAAATATTACCGTAAAGTGTGCTTTGCGAGTTACAAATTGCAACATCACAAGTCTTAAGGAAACAAAAATAGAGAAGAAGGAGGTTTTTTGAATAGCCATTTTTGTGAATTAGAACCTATCGACTGATAAAAATACATTCAGAAAAAATTTCATTATATGAAAATTTTTCAATTATATTGTTTGTCCATTTTTCAATTTTTGATCTCCTTAACTGGGAAACGTTGCTGAGATGGGGCGCTACTGTTGCTTACAGGGCACCTGGTGCAACATATGAGATACATATACGATGGCTAAATTATTTATTCGCTGTGATCCCTGTTTTTTCGAAAAGCCATTTTGAACTTTGAATTTTTTATGTGATATTTTGATATATGAGTATAATTTGCTACGAATATGCCTGATCACTGTAATAAATGAGCTTACCTTAATAAGTATTCTCACTTTAACCATTCTGGTGTTTTTTTGCTCACCGAAGATGGCCTGTTTGGAAAAAGAGGGGGGGGGGCTAAAGCAGTTTTACCCGACCTATTTGGAAAATGCTTAGCGCTACAGTGAAAAATCGGGCCGATGACTCTCCTCTCTCAATAGCGCCTTGAGGGAATGAAGCGACACAAGGACGACCGCTTTCTGCATCTACCCCGCAAGTATCTGGGCGTTTCGTTGACACACAGAGATGCTCTTCAGGCTAGAAACCAGTGAGGACTTGGCACTCCCGTGAACACTGATGATCAGGGCGACCAGCTTAACAGAATATTCTGTGTAAAATCGTCGGAACTCCCATATAAGGTCTTTATACATCTCTTCATTTTCTTTCACATTGGCTATGACGTTGATGTCAGCTGGTGCCGAAAATTCGATAACAAACTTATTTTGTTTTTTGAAGTCAAAGAGAACTATGCCAAGCCTCAAGTGCGCGAAGGAGATAATTTTCGAGACTATATAGTTCCAGTATATTCCGCACTTCTCATTCTCGACCAGTGACTCAATCTGCCCTGGAGCGTTTGGCATAGCGGTATCAGGGTTAGTACCGTAAGAGTGACAGAGACGGCAATAAAGCACTCTCAGTGTCGCATTATACCTTTGAATGTACGTCCTCCCCGAGTGAGTTGGACAACCAGACAGTATGTGTCCTAGGCGCTCAGGCTGTGCCTGCCACGCTCTGCATCTATCGCCTGGAAACTCTTTGCTTAAAACTCGTTGAAATGACACCGTCCTAGTACGCCAAAATAAAACCCTCCGCGCCTGACTGCAACTCGAATGATTTAGGGAAAGCAGACGCTGGCTCAACCGACATCGACTTATCCTTCACATTTCTGTGGAAGAAGCCGTACATTCTCTTGTGGAGGAGCTGTTGGTGGAAGTTGTTTACCTATGCTTTCGTTATACGGGCCTTTAGAAGTAAGTACTCCTGATAGTTAATGTTTGATGCGTTTTTCTCACCCATGGTATTGAAGTCGAGATCAAGTGTCTCCGCAGCCTTCTCCACTGCTTTGTACAGGACCGCTCGTTATCTACTTCTTCGTGTTTCCCGACCATTTTAAGAAGAGACTCTCGTCTATTTGCGACTATATGCGTTGTACATGGAATGATCCTGTTGTGCATACACTCGAAATTCAGCATTCCGCGACCACCATGATGGCGGGAGATGTAAATTCGCAGGACAGCAGAATTAAGGTGCAAGCTTTTGTTCGTATGGATGAACTTTCGTTTCTTGATATCAAGAAATCTGAGCGCGTCCTTCGTCCATGGTACCACTCCAGATAGATAGAATAGTACCGGGACGGCAAGCATATTTGTTGCAGATACTTTGTTCCTGCCGACAGTTCGGAAGACCAAATCTGTCGACGAAGACGTTTGTCACTGCATTCGAGAGAATCCTTCACAGATGTTCCTCCTGAATGCGGCTCACCGGCAAGCTCATTTATTGGTACGCCTCTTCAACGCCAAGGTGTTGTATAGCGCTTCTGTCGACGATCTCACGGTCTTCGGAGCCAGCAGGTCTTCGTAACAGCAGTAACCTTGAGAATCGCGAAATACGAGCGATAGTGGCAATAGTGTGAGGCAAAGAGAAGAGCGCTCACAGTGTGCCCTGAAAAACTTCCCTCAGAAAGATGATCTTGTTTATAGTCACCCTGTGCTTCTCAGATGCGATTGTATTTCTGGTTTTCCAGACGAATATCCCTGTATGCACCCCACTATATCGAAATGCAACTTCAAGCTTTCTAACAGACAGATGATAAGCCTATGGGATGCTGAATCGAAAGCTTCGCAGTAGTCAATCAAGGCCATTGAAACGCGACGCTGGTACAATGCTATATTTTTGCAGACACACCTGTCGATTAGCAAGTTCTCCCGACACCCTGCTATGCTTTTCTTTAAGAAACGTTCGTACATCTCCCACTACGTAGATCCAATTGTCCGAATAATCCTATCATTTTCGATAGCTGTAAAAATCTTATACGGCGTGTTCAGATAACTTAATGGCCTGTTATTCTTTATAATACAAGACAGACAGGGGCATTCTAGATACTTTTTTCACCTTTTCGGTAGTGATAGATGGGCATTCCTCTCCTAGTGGTATGAGGTCACTGCACAGCTGCTTGAAACTATTTATATACTCTGTGTCTTCTTTCGGTGGATATTGGAATCCGCAAACGTTTTTCCAAAATGCTTCGATCTCCTGTGGTCCGGTCAGATAGTCCGCAGTAACTAGAGGTTCTCGGAGAAGTCGAGATGGGTCTGAGAAAAAATGTTAATTTTCTCTGACCCACCTCCCCTACCACTCTAGACTTCTCATACGGTTAGATAGTATCCCTATTCTGACAACAATGTGCTGTTTGATGGTCAGCAGCTTTGACCCGTTCAAAGTTTTATGACGGACTCGTAATTCGCGCGCAAATTATGGGACCATGGCAGTGAACTTCTTGCCAGATGTCATGTAGACAATTACGGTTTGCACCTGCCAAAGTTTTCGCTAAATTATGCAGAGTCCAATCGTTAGTCCAGAGTTCAGACTCTCTGGAAAAATCTCCACGAAGTGCACTATCCACTTGAGCCAGATCTTCTTGCTGGAGAGACACCTGCATATTTATGTTTCTTCTGGTCTTAAAGCATCGATATTCCTCTATTGAATGCATAACCGTGGATTATCTTAGTGGCGCCTTCCTTTGTCCGCTGCCATCTTGTACTGCCTGGGGTAGAGTAAGCGCTCTTCATAAATAACCCCTTTGCAGGAGGTGCTCAGCACGGCGTCGCAACCGTTGTTGCGAAAAGTGCGAGAGCACTGGGTGTTTCTCGCACCACGGAGCATGCAGCCGCACTATGTTAACTTTTCGTTGAGGGGCTCTACTGATATCATGTCACTCGAACAGGTCGTTCTTCCGGCGATCCGTCCACTAAAAACTGTCGAGACATTGCCAGTCCGTCATATTGTCTCCATCTTGATTGGTTTTTCCAATTCCGAGAAACAAACTATGTTTTTTATCGAATTTTTGGCATCAGCCGACAACGACGTCACAGTCAGGGAGGAAGAGAAGGACCGAGCTCGACAAAGCGATTTTCCTCTATCGTACGCCTCTAGATTTGTTATGATAATTCGAGAACCAGTGAATATTCTTGCAGTTTCTTGGAGTCATTTTGAAAAGGATATTTTATGATTTATTCAGAAGTTAGAGTAGTGTTCTTCACTCACTAACTTCATCTCTATTAATCAAAAATCCTTAAAGTAGGAATCATTTGACGTGGAGTTTAATGCAAGTTAAAAAGCTTTTTTTTTATTTTATAACTTATTATTCTATCCTATTTTTGTTCAAGAGATATCCATCAAGAAGAGAGTGCATGCCACTACTATTTAACTATAATCTCACAAATTCACTGATTTGAAGAAAGAATTCACTAAATTCGTGATCGAACTAGGAATCAAATTTACACCTCTCTGCGAATATCTGGGGTCTGTTGACTCGAACGACTTATCTTCAGGAACAGTCAATAGATTCATGTTGATCCATGAGCAATTAATTCTACTTAGATTCAAGACTCTATTCTTGTTTCATTGTAAACTCGAATAATTTGTCACTTTAAAAACTTGGATGTATCTCACAACGTATATATTATTATATTGCCACTCTCCTATAATATTCAAAATGAAAGGTATTGCACGCACTACTGTAAGTTTTTGCATACATTTGTGTGCAACAAATTTAATTGTATGTGTTTTAGTATACAAGTTCATATATTGAACACATTTTCAATTCTACATATTTTCGTTCATTAGGTTTTGACTTAACTGTTTGAGGATATCATTAACTTAGGTGGTAAATGTAAAATAAATACTCGTGATCTTAAAGAGAATTTTGATTTTATTTCAAAGCAAAGTATGTGTAAGTAAAATTTTTTCATCAATAGAAGACAAGGATGAAAATTCTTTTGCATTAAATAAACTAGGCACGTGAATTATCATATAGTCTCACACTACTCAAGAAACTTGATATATTTGTTGATTAACATTTTTGCTGTTTTGTAAAAATAAAAATTGAATTCTGTTCTATTTGTGTATTTTACATAATGTACATGAAACAGCTTAACCTTTTTATGTTGAAAACATATAAGTAGTATAGCTATACGGGTTCTACGCCACTTACCGACCAAGCAAGGTTCAGTTCTGTGCTAAGTTACCGACCGAGCAAGGTTCTCATCTGTGCTAAGTTACCGACCGATCAAGGTTCTGATTAGTGCTCAGTTACCGACTGTCAACATTACCCTCGGTCAGTAATGCAGATTCCTGCTAGGAATCAAGACTTGATCAGTAAATCAGGGAGCAACGTTACCGTCACCAATATGGAACTATTTAAGGGCCCCACCCCACCTCTATAATTTACCGATTTGAATTTCACGCTCTAGAACTTTATGAATTTTACGCAAATTTTATAAAGTAAGTATTCATATCTGCTGAACTGTTGATTTTTATTTTTTACTTTTTTTAATGTAGGATTCATGTTAGTGAAGCATTTAAAATTGGAATATTACGCCGAAACGCATGATCCAACAAACTATGGTCTTGCCACGCGCAAGTAAAAAAAATTCAACCAATCAGACGGCTCCCTAGGTTGACCCGACTACCCTTCCATCTTGGATCTTTAAATCCAATCTTCTTCACAACTTTGAATTTGAATCGCAGTTGGGTTCGCGTTCCGTTCGCGCCAGTGCAGCGAGTATGGTGGGGGTACTCGGGTAACGCGAAGTCGAACGTATTTGAGCATCGAAGTGGCGGGACCATGGTTTTTTGGATCATGGCCGAAACGATAACTCGAGCTGAGTGGTGCGCAAGTTCACCGAGCGAGACGTCCACTACCCAAGCGAGTATGGGTGGGGGGTAAGCCACTGCAGGCCTATGAAGTGCGCGTTCTCTCACTGGTCGGCACATCAGTGGCGGCAGCGGACCGGAGAAAACGAACGAGCAGTAGCAAACTAGAGACAACGGGTGCAAGTTAACAAGGATATGCACACCTCCTGCTGCCGTGTCACCCGATTTTGAGGGCATCAAGGTCGAAGAACTGCAATCGCTGCAGCTGACGATACCGTCTTCTTCAACGTGACAGCAACGTCCATCACCTACGCTACATTCGTCGCCTTCGCCGAAGCCTTAGTTTGTAATACTTTACTTATCAGTATAAACTTCTTATGAACATTTATTTTCAATAATAATAATTATTATTTCTAGAAGGTAATGCGTTTTACTATGTGGTCTGCCGGGTGGGGTGTAAGCCACTGTTGTGGATAAACAGCGCGCGCGCGTCGTGGGCAGCCTGGCACTTCAGCAGCGAGAGTAGCAAAGAAAATAAAGCAAAGAGAGTATTTGGAAGCAGCTAAGCATTTAACATGTCTGGAGAAAACAACACTTCGGTGGAGGACGACGAAAGGCCACTGAAACATAGTCGGAATACAGATATTCTTCACGAATGTGAAGTGCTTATCCCGATGATTGAAGAAGCAATAATCATCATATCAACACGACACAATGGTGATTCTAAAGTTGAATTTATTCAACGATGGATACAACAGTGTAATAATTCTACAGATACACTAAATAATATTCTTAGTACCCTTTATTCGATATAACTGAACGTGTGCGCTGGGTTTACTGTGAAAAAGCATTCAAATGTCGACTTCAAACAAGTGTAATCATAAACCTTGTTCATGAAGATATAGATGCTTTCTTAGACGACGATTCAATGTTATTCCAACAGCAAATGCAAGATTTTTTGAATAAGTATGGAGCTATAAAAGTCTATGGCGTTCTTGCTGCGAAATTCCGAAGAGTGGTGAATGATGAAGAGGTAATCGAACTAAAGTACTCTATGGCTAAGACGAATCAGATCTTCAACATCACTTAACGGGACGACTGGTACGATGAAAATACCAAACAATCAATCCCGCAAAAAATCGAAGAGTTCGAGAAAATAAGTTCTGATTGGACCTTACATTCAATTGTAAAACTAGAAATTAATGCAAATAAGTATAAACCTTCGAGGGCTAGTTCTTTCACTACCCTTACCTTATTTTATTAAGATAAAAAGAGCATGTATAAATGACTAGACCCATAAATCCCTATGTATTTTGACGCGTTGAATCCGAATTCGGTGTCCGTTTTGCCCGTACACCACAAAAATTTTGAGTAAATCGCGAAAAACCGTGAAAAATTGCATTTATAGATACTGGTGAATGTTAGAAAGTTTTCTTATGAGTGTTTCACACATGATTTAAGTGTATTTGGACGCGCTGAATCCGTTGTCCGTTTGGCTCGTACACCTCCAAATTTTGAGTAAATAACGAAAAATCGTGAAAAATCGCATTTATAGACGTTGGTAAAATGTTATCTACTACCAGCACTGCATATTGAACTAGGTCTTATGAAGCAGTATGTTGAAGATTTCGATAAAGAGCAAGACTGTTTTCGGTATTTTTGATGGTCCACAAATTCGTCGACTTTTCGAAGATGCCAATTTTATTACAAGCATGGACAACACTGAAGAGGCAGCTTGGCAAAGTTTGAAAAATGTTTCTCAGACATTTTTAGGAAATACGGAAAGTGAGGATTATGAGAATATAGTTGATGAGTTACTAGAAAATTACAAAAACTTGGGTTGTTTGATGAACCTTAAATTGCACTTCCTACACTCGCACCACGACTACTTTCCTGAAAATCTAGGAAATTATAGTGAAGAGCAAGGTGAAGGATTCCATCAAGACATAAGTGAGTTGGAGAGTCGGTATCAAGGAAGATGGAATATCAACATGATGACTGATTTTTGTGATTTTCAGCGATTTTTGACGGTTTTTCATGGTTTTCGCCATTTACTCAAAATTTCGGGGTGTACGAGCAAAACGGGCAACGGATTAGGATTTAGCGCATCAAAATACACTGAAATCACGTGTGAAAAACATATAAGAAAAGTTTCTAACACCTACCAACGTCTATATGCGATTTTTCACGGTTTTCCATGGTTTTTCGCCATTTACTCAAAATTTGGGGGTGTACAAGCAAAACGGATTCGGATTCAGCGCATCAAAATACACTGAAATCACGTGTGAAACACTCATAAGAAAACTTTCTAACATTTGCCAACGTCTATAAATGCGATTTTCAGAGATTTTTCACGGTTTATCATGGTTTTTCGCGATTTACTCAAAATTTGGAGGTGTACGAGCAAAACAGACAGCGAATTCGGATTCAGCGCAACAAAATACACTGCAATCATGTGTGAAACACTCATAAGAAAACTTTCTAACATTTACCAACGTCTATAAATGCGATTTTCAGCGATTTTTCACGGTTTTTCATGGTTTTTCGCGATTTACTGAAAATTTGGAGGTGCACGAGCAAAACGGATTCGGATTCAGCGCGTCAGCATTAACTGAAATCACGTATGAAACACTGATAAGAAAACTTTCTAACATTTACCAACGTCTATAAATGCGATTTTCAGCGATTTTTCACGGTTTTTCATGGTTTTTCGCCACTCACTCAAAATCTGGAGCTGTACAAGCAAAATAGACAACGGATTCAGATTCACCGCGTCAAAATACACTGAAATCACGTGTGAAACACTCATAAGAAGACTTTCTAACATTTACCAACGTCTATAAATGCGATTTTCAGCGATTTTTCACGGTTTTT
>CAKNYM010013516.1:0-10630 GCA_932195095.1 Andricus curvator | reverse complement strand
GGGGGGGCGGTCCAGGGTGCAGCCCTGGTGGGGGTGCAGGGGGCGAAGCCCCAGCTGGGGGGTTCGGGGGGTGAAGCCCCCCGTCTGGAAAAAACCAACCAACAAACGCGTGACAGCATTCAGAAATAAGGTTATAAAAGCCGGTAGCCTCTCCGCCGCTAGGTGCGCTATAGTTGCTCAAGTCAAAGTTGCGGGAAAATTTAAATTAGATAAATGAAAAATTACTTTTTTATTACAAATTACTAATAAAAGTTTATAGTTTACTCATAAAAAAATGTTATCAGTTTCAAAAGACAAAATTTAATATTTTAAGTACTGATTAGTTTTTATAGCGTATATATTTCTGCACGGTATGTCGCGAGACGAGCGCGCTACAGTTGTCGCTGAAAACATCGACCTATTTCCGTCTTTAGCTAACTATCTTCCTTTCACTTATTGTGAAAATGTGGAATGCTTACGAAAAGAGGCCTTTTCGTAAGAATTCCTCATTTCGTACGTTCTTTATTCGCATCGTTCGAAATGCGCCACATTACACACAGATCATAAGTACGAAAACACGCCATTTTCATGATAGTGTTGTAAAAAAGTACATAGACTAATTTTCAGAGCTACGGGCTCAGGGATCAAACCCCGGACCTCTAACATGAAGTCCAAGTGTATAACCGCCTGGGCCAGCGAGACTGCGAGGCTTTTTATTATAATAATTATTATTATTTATTTATATACAGGGTGCTTTTTTTAACTTGAGACAACGAAATATCTAAAAAAATACGCATCCTACGGAAAAAATGTCTGGAATAAAAAATTTTTATTTTCGAGGGGGAAAAAAGATTTGCTAAAATATACCCCACCCCCACAGGAGTCAGGGGTGGGGGTAACTTTGTAATTTCAAATGGCAACCCCAATTTTGTATCGCAGATTCAGATTCTCCTTTACGAAATACGTAAGTTTTATTCGAAAAATTTATTTCGATTCGCGATAGATGGCGCTGCAATAGCGAAAAATGAAATTGTTGACACAACTTTTAGCTCTACCCAGGAATAACGACGCGGACGTAGTAGTTGTCTATTCCCGTCGGGGTGCTTAATTTCGGTGAGTCCCCTTGCCTCTCACCATCCATCGGGGTGCTTGATTTCGGTGAGTCCCCTTGCCTCTCACCACAGGGATGCTTGATTTCGATTAATTATTTTACAATAAGTGCTCAAAATGGTGTCCTCGCACTTCGATGCACTTGTTAATCCGAGCTTTGAAAGATTCCACACGACTGCGAATTGTGTCTGGTGATATTTGTGCACAAGCAGACCTGATTCGCTCGATCATGTTATCACGAGTTGTGGGCACCCCAGCTAACACAATTACTAGTCCGAATAGTCACATAATTGTAACAAGATTAAAAAAAACCAGTCACTGGTGACTTCCATGCTGGTCACCCAGTGACAATATATTTCCCACTCAAAGTAGTAACAAATTACAAGCGAAGCAGGTAACATTATCCCGCCATTGTAATCACATGCTTGTAACAAAGTGATGTTTGGAAACGCAACGTGCAATGACAGCTTAACCTCAAAATATACATCGTTTCGGAATTATAATTATGAATATTTTTGCAAAAATGTTGGAAAGGACCATAATTAAACGATAAATATGTTCCAGAAAAGGGAGATAATATGTGAACAAAGCTTTTATAAAAAAACAGATATTTATCAGCTGAACCCTTACGAAAAAGAAATTACATTATAGAGGTTAGACCCAAAATGTATATGTATAAATGAAGATCGCTGCCGGCTGTTACCGCCATGTTACTAGTCTGACAGGGAACGGTTGCAAACAAGCCTTCCTAGTAAACTACGGCGATTATGCCGTTACCTGCTAGGAGACTGAGATACAAGTAACAATTCCTCTGATAACATGTGATCATTCAGGAACCTTTCAGGATGGTAACAGGTTAGCTGGGACTTCTTGATACACGCGATTCTTTAGATAACCCCACAAATAGAAATCGGGCGCCGTAAGATCTGGCGATCTGGCAGGCCAATTTACTGGACCTCCTCTACCGATCCATCGTCCATTGAATTCGCGATTGAGTACTTCCCTCGCGATTGCCGCATAATGTGCTGGACAACCGTCATGTTGAAACCACATGTTGTTTCGCATTTCCAAGCTTAGGTCTTCCAGCAATATTTGAAGTTGATTTTCTAAAAAGTTACGATATTTTTCACCGTTCAAATTTCCATCAATAAAATACGGACCGATAAGTTGATCTCCAATTATTCCACACCAAACGTTCACGGACGATGGACGCTGATGCTCAACTTCACGCAACCAATGTAGATTTTCTACACTCCAATAATGCATGTTGTGCCGATTAACGTTACCATGGTTTGTGAAAGACGGCTCGTCTGTGAAGAGTACTAGAAAAAAGAAATTCAGGTTTCCTTGTATCTGCTGAACCGCCCATTGACAAAATGTCACTCGGTTCTGAAAATCATTCCCATGAAGTTCTTGATGCAGTGAAATATGATACGGATGATAATTATTACGTTTTAATACCTTCCAAACACTGGATAGAGACATTCCGGAATCGTGGCTTAGTTGTCGAGTACTAACATGAGGGTCATGAGTGACTGCAGCTAAAATTGCAATTTCATTATCAACTCCAGTAACTGTTACTTGACGCTTCCTTTTTTTCGGTTGTACACTTCCGTCAGTGATGAAGTTTCGGACGACCCGGTAAAAAGAAGCGCGCGAAGGAACACTTTCTGGAAAGCACTGAGCATAAAGCGTGAGAGCATCATTGATATTCCTGCCACTTTCTCCATAAATGAGAATCATTTCAATCTTCTGTTGCTGAGATAGAATTTCCATGGTAAAAGTAATGAAGTAAGGTAATGAGGAAATACAACGACACCCAAACCAACTCAAACGAACGTGACCAACAACAATAACCCAAACGAAAGCAACCAACACACCCAAATCAAATGAACACAATCAACCTTCCTAATGAATAAACGTTAAGCACGGACAGACGCGGTTATCGCTCGGCCGGAATGACGTCGAGGATTGTAGACAATGGAGACTCGATGATATGTAATGTCTACATCCAAAATCGACTGTCGTCAACCAACTGCATTCGGGAATGTTTTTGACAGTTTTATCACTTTTACTGTCCCGTTGCCAAAAGTTCAAGCACCCCGATGGATGGTGAGAGGCAAGGGGACTCACCGAAATTAAGCACCCCGAAGGGAATAGACAACTACTACGTCCGCGTCGTTATTCCTGGGTAGAGCTAAAAGTAGTGTCAACAATTTCATTTTTCGCAATTGCAGCGCCATCTATCGCGAATCGAAACAAATTTTCCGAATAAAACTTACGTATTTCGTAAAGGAGAATCTGAATCTGTGATTTACCCCACTCCTCCTGTGGGGGTGGGCGTGGGGTAAATTTTAGCAAATCTTTTTTCCCCCTCGAAAATAAAAAGTTTTTATTCTAGACATTTTTTCCGTAAGATGCGTATTTTTTGAGATATTTCGTTGTCTTAAGTTAAAAAAAACACCCTGTATATAGCAAATTTGAAGCTCCCAGCACTTCCAAGATTTTTACGCACCTCGCATGAACATTCCCAGTGGAGGAGATCATGACCGGGTGGACGGTGACATTGTTCACCGTCCACACGGTCAGGATCTCCTGCTTCAGCTCTGAACATTTCTGGATCTTCTTAGCATGTCGGAGCCTAATGTTATTGTTAAAGAGAACGCTTATTCTCACGTGTTAAGCACGTTTATCTAACCAGAGGGCATCTGGAAGATTGTGTCTGATTAGGTAGTCATTCAGAACAGTAGTGTCCCTGTAAAGGAAATGGTGTTCGTTTTCGAGTACTTTAACTGGGCTATATTTGTAGTAAGGCTTAAATCTCTTAAGTAAGCCAGTGCTTAGGGCATTTTGTTGGTGAATGATCCCAGCAACATCATTATGTCTGCGCGTGTATTCTTGCGAGGCAAGCATCCTACAGCCATCAATGCTGTGCTCAATGTTCTCATTGGGATCTCCACGAAGGCGGCATCTGGCAATAACTGTCGCAATACTGACAATGTGTTTTTGGTAATTTCTCGTCTTGATTACCTTGTCCTGGATGACAATGACAAATCCTTCCGTCTCCAGAAAGATTTCTCCCCGCCTTAACCAGAGGTTTGAAGCATCACTATCCACGCAAGAAAGATCTAATTTTTGGGGGTGTTGATTGTATAGTTGTTTACCTCGCCACTGAGCAGCTAGCTGTTGAGCGTTGATATGTTCGATATTCTGGAAATCAACAGCTGCCAGTTTTAAGGGGGTATACAGGTCAATTCTACATATGTAGTCGTAGAGTGAGATGTTAGCCCTGTTTTGGAAATATTCGCGCAATTGCGTAACCTGAGAGTCACACAATCGACGAACATCCAAGATCCCTTTGCCTCCAAGCTTGCGTGGCAGAACTATTCTCTCTACAGCTGCCCTCTCATGGTGCATTCAGTGTTCAGACATTTTCACGCGGATGATTCTGTCAAGCCTCTCGAGGTCAGTCATGGACCAGGTGACCAAAGGAAAGGAGTATGTTAGGAGAGGAATGTCATAGGTGTTAGTTGCCTTTGTTATGTTCTTCACACTAAGGCCAGACGCCAAAATCAGACTAAGGCAACCCGAAAAAGCAGTCTCAAGCGCCTTTTTAATTGCAGAGTGGAGCGGACACCTTGCCTGCAATATGCCAAAGTACCTGCATGATTCTTCATCAGTCATCGCCTCAATCAGAGCGCGGTCGTCCAGTATCAGTGCAGCATTTATCTCTCCTCGGGACAAATGCAGCTTTCTGCATTGGTCCAAGCTCCGAGATATCCTGATATCATAGGAGAACTGCAGCAATATGTTAAGTAGGCTATTCAATTTCGACTCTGAGCTTGCATAAACCTGTATGTCGTCCATGTGCAGGAGGTGAGTGGGTTGATACTCAGCCACTCTCACCTCAATTTTGAACCCATAGGACGTGTTGTTGAGTTTCCAAATTAGTGGGTAAATGCTAATCGTCACTGTCAATCGTGACTTGGTCCTTGCAACTACGGGAGCCTCGACAGCAACCTTTTTGTTCTTCGGAGATGAGCTTGTTCTCCTCCCAATATTTATAGACGAAGTCAGAAATAATAGCTGTGAGACACTTATAGAGGGTCGAGAAGAAGGTCATTGGTCTGTAATCACTAGGACTACCAGCATCTACCTTTTCGCGTGTCACATACGTTACGCCCACCATCATAAGAGAGGGCGAGTGATCTTGGTTCTCCAAGATGTTTTGAAGGGCTCTACTAAGGGCGGCCTGCAGAGCCTGTAGATATTTGATCCAGAAGTTGTGCACCCCATCCACACCCGGCGCATTCCAGCTCTTAGCCCTTTTCAGGGTGCGAGTTACGTCGGAGGCTGAGATTGGTGGATTATTCATCCGAGACAATCGTGCAATTCTGTCCTTTCCTAGTATGGGCTTCTGTTGCTCCTTTTAGTCTCTTTCCTCTTTGTTTTCTGCCTGTATGGCATGGGAAACCCTGTCAGTAGCGATGCTACAGCCAATATAGCCGTCAAAGTTATGAGAGGAAAGCTCAAGCTTATCTTCGTTAGGTATTTTTTTTCAACTTGTTCTCCGGTGAACCTGTTTTTTCATCGTCATCCACGAACTAACAATAAGTCAACTTGACTTGAGATGAGGATGTTATAAATTTAATAATTGAAATGTTTAAAGTCTTTTGCGATGATGTTGTAGGTACAACATTAGGAACATGGTGTAGTTTGGAGTTCATATTTTACTACTGTTATCCTTACACAGCGGCCGCCAGCATTGGAAGTGACAACAATCGCCTCTGAATGCTTTCTTGGAACTTCTATTTGCCACTCCACAGGTTTTAGTCGCTTGCTTGCTGATGATATAGAAAGTTTCTTACAATGCGACAGGGGTTGAATGAAACCGCCTTCTGAGCTTCCGGTTCCTAAATGTATAAGATGTTCAGAGCATCTTGCGTGCACACTGTCTGAAGACGAAATCACAATAGGATGAATAGATGCATGTTTCACATTCCTCCATATTGTCTTTACTTCATGCCTCAGGTCGCTATACTTCTGGATCTCGGTTGTATAGGTCGCCTGCAAATTTCAATTAAGTGGACAAGCAATGTCGATGATGTAGACTCTTCCACCTTTTTTCTCTCGGATCACGATGTCGGGTTGATTGGCTCGGCTATAATGATCCGTCTGGATGGTAACATCCCAATATAAGATGTAATCTTCGTTTTATAAAACGGGCATGGGAATGTATCTATAGAAAGGCATCCATTCTGTCAACAGTCCTAGGTTTAGGACAAGTTTTTGATGCATAATTGCTGCCACATCATTATGTCTGTGCGTATATCCTCTTTGAGCCATTACGCGACAATCATCAATAATGTGCTCGAAGGATTCGTTGTTATCTACACATTATCGGCACCGGTCAACCACATCTTGATGTAACTCGTGTTTGCGATAATTTCTGGTTCTGACAACCCTGTCCTGAATCGCAATGATGAATCCTTCCGTTTCTAGAAACAGGACGCCCATTATCAGCCAAATATTAGATGCCTCACTATCCACTTCTTATTGATCTAGCGTTTTGGTCTATGGTTTCTGCCCCAATACTCAAGGTATCCTCTGAGGAGAAATTCAAGGGCGTGTAATGAAGATCAGCTTTACAGATGGTGTTGTAAAGCGCAACATCTCGCTTGCTGTTGAAATAGACAGCACAGTTGGATCAGAAGGTTTCACCTCTGGAGACTTTTTAGAGCCACTAATCTTTCTACAATGTTATGGAGAACAGTGTTGACGGACCAGATGAAGTTATCCCAGAAGAACAGCCTTTTGCATTCGGCTCGCGATGGCTTATGAGATTATAAGACTGAACAGATGGACTTTGTAGCCTTGATGCAGCCTGCTCAGATCGAAAAGAAGTGTTTGATATTTCGCCCGTTTTTCTTCCACCTTTGCCGTGATATAACCATCGACTGGTACCGAGAATTCAATCACGCAAATTTTCTTCGTCTTCAGATCTTGGAGCACAATATCAGGCTTTGTAGCACTGATACGTTGAGTGTAGAGAATAAGAAATTCCAGTAGATCTTACACTGATAATTCTCCACAACGGACTCGAGTTCCCCCTGGGCGTATGGCAAGACGAACATTAGGTCAACAGCATAGAAGTGCCGAAGATGGTAACATAACAAATTTTAGAATCACATTGTGTATCTCTATGTACCCGTAGCATGCCTACTTTGAGCATCCACTTACAACATGTCCGAATGTTTCTGGCTCTTGCTTGCACGCGCGTCAGCTGGTATCGCCTGCAGGTAAATTCATTATGCGCTCGCGGTAAACTAAGGTGTCTATAACGCTGTCTTGACAGGCAAAAAAAGGTCCGATAGCTCTTCTCTACGTATAATGCCGTAGAATTTACCATGGAGGGGCTTGTTAGCATGGTCTCTTAGTAGAAGCGAATGGTTTGCTTCCTGTACACGACTTTTGAGCACCAAAGGTGTTAGTGATGCTAGACCATGTGTAATGTCGCTGGAATCAAATGAGAGACCAAGCTCCTCTGCGCCCTTATCTGCGGCACGGTATAGAAACGCCGTCGTATTAACGACTTCATGTTGATGTGCGAGTCGCATAAGAGAATCTGTGCTATTCAGAACTGAGCAGGCTGTAGCCAGAACCGTTCTTCGATGAAGACACTTCAAGCTTACAAAACCTTTACCCCCTTTATCTCGAGGGAGGTATATTCGAGGTACCGAAGATCTAGGATGATGACTTCGATAGATTGCCACCATCTTGCAAGTACTTTGGTCAAGTTGCATCAACTCACCGACGTTCCATTTTACTGCACCAAACGTATAGAGCAGTATAGGAACGGTCAGCATATAGGTCACCTGGATCTTATGCTTCCCAGATAATTCGGAAGCCCAAATTTTTCTGAGAATTTGGCGATACCTTTTTTCAAGAACCGTTTAGAACACATGCACATTTTGGTTTTCCTCTTACGGTATTCCAAGATATGTATATGTCTCTCCATTACCAAGATGTTGAATGGTATTCCCACCTATGAGTTGAACATCCTGATCATCACGCGATAATGTAGTTTCTAGTCTTTCTTTGTATAGGTACACGCAGGAACACTTGTCCAGTCCAAAGCTCATGCTATTCGCTTTAGAGTACCTATTTACCGCCGCCACAAGGATATTAAGGTCATCTTTTGAAGAAGCTACATAGGTATCCAGAGCTTATGCCTCGGAGCAAAATAGATAGAGGCAAGAGTCACTTGCCTTTTGTCAGATTTCATGAGATATCTTATCCGCCACAAGAGCATAAGCTCTTTCATGCATCTCAGTATTCTTGGTTGCACCTCCAGGCACTCAAGGAGCTTGATGAGTAGCTCATGTTCGTGTTAACGAATGCCTTACGGTAGTCAATCGAAGCCATGGAAGGATTGCTTCGATACCTGATCGAGTCCTGGTTAATACACCTGTCTATTAACAGGTGCTCCCTGCAACCTCACTTGCATCCACGTTGTTCAACTATCGCACTCCATACTGGCTCGATAGATGTTAATATCCTCTCTTTGAGGATGCCAGTGTATAGCATGTAGCTGGTGTTTAAACAAGCTGTGGGTCTGTAGTTCTTTGGGCTTGAAAAACCTCCGATCTTAGGGATCAGTACCGTGCGTCCTTCCACCAACCACTGTGGTATGGATTGTTCTCCGTTTAAGAAAATAGTAAATTTATGAGTCAGATGTTGGTGCGTAGAAATGAACTTCTTCCACTTTTTTTCGTTCTTCACTTCTTCAGCAGTTATAAGTGAACACTCTTCCTCTGGACCTTGCAACCTTTGCCTTTGGCAAAAGTTTTGGAAAAGTGATAAATACTTGCTCCCAGAAGAATTGAATCTCTTCTTGACTAGGCGGATTATCAACGACATATCACGTTTTAATAAATTTAAAGATTTTTCGGGTTTCAATTGTGTGCGAAACTATGAATGTTGCCGACGTTTCGTGAACATTGTAGTTCACTTCTTCAGGGCTGACCTGAAACGGAAGTTTCAGGTCATGTTGTTCTTATGTATGTACTCTCTACGATGCCTGTGATTGGCCAGAGCGCCCCCTGGTGTGGGCTGGTTGAACTTGATTGGCCAATCAAGTCTTTTTTAAAGAACCCGGGAGGACGGAAAGCCAAATCGGATTGGTATTATATCCATTGTCCCTATTGATGTTATTAGAGTGTTTTAAGATTTCGATTGCTTCTCTATGTTTTCTTCGAAATTGTTTGTACGTTTTTGCGATTACGGTTGTTTTTTCAAATAAAATGCTATGTCCTGTTTCAATATGATGCTCAGCTACTGCTGATTGCGTGAAATGTTTTAGCCTGACTTTACTCTCATGTTCTTTTACTCGTTGACTTACCGCCCTCCCGGTTTCTCCAATATAGACTTTGCCACAAGAACAAGGGATTTTATATACTCCCGGATCACTGAAAGGTTCTTTTTTATCTTTAGAGATGTTTAGAAGTTGTCCTATTTTTGCAGGTGGTTTAAATATGGTTTTGATGTTGTGTTTGTTGAGAATTCTTCCTATTTGTTCCGTGATACCTTCAATGTAGGGTAGGGTGGTGGTTATTTTTCTCTCTCTTTCTTCGGTAGGTTGTGTTGACTTGTTTTGTTGAGTGTATTTTCTTATTGCTTTATTAATTTGTTTGTTTGTGTAATCGTTTTGTATTAGGGATTGTTTAACATTTTGTAGTTCTTTTTGTAAGTTATCTTTATCTGTTATCGAGACAGCTCTGTATACAAGGGAATTGATGACCGATTGCTTTTGAGATGGGTGGTGATGGGAGGAGGCATGTAGGTATCTGTTTGTATGGGTAGGTTTTCTGTAAAATTCATGTCCTAATGTGTTATCAGATCGTTTGTAAACTAGTACGTCCAAGAAAGGCAATTTTCCGTTTTGTTCTATTTCCATGGTGAATTTGATATTGGGGTGTAATTGATTGATGAAATCGAAGAACTTGTGTAGTTCATCAAGTCCATGTCTCCAGATGACAAAAGTGTCGGCAACGTAACGGCACCAAAATTCCGGTTTAAGCTTGGATTTGTTAAAGATTTTAGTTTCTAGATTTTCCATAAAAATGTTGGCTATTACAGGTGAGATTGGAGATCCCATTGCTGCTCCTGAGGTTTGTTCGCAGAATTCGTTATTGAAAGTGAAATAGGTATTAGTGAGACAGTGTTCTATCAATGGTGTGAGGTTGGAGGGGAAGCTTGCAAAGGATTTGATAATATCGATTGTATCAGAGATTGGTACTTTTGTAAAGAGAGATACTACGTCGAAACTCACTAGGATGTCTTGGGGTTGAATGTGAATCTGTTGTATTTTTCTGATGAAGTCAAAAGAGTTTTGGACGTGTGTGATGGAGTTTCCTGTGAAAGGATTCAGTTTTTTGGCGAGAAAGCGTGCTAGGTTGTAAGTTGGTGAGTTTATTGCACTGACGATCGGTCTGAAGGCTCTTTTACACCTTCCGTCGGTTGGTCGACGACCGACCGACCG
>CAKNYM010013512.1:0-16608 GCA_932195095.1 Andricus curvator | reverse complement strand
CGGCGAAATCCTGCGGTTGTCCTTATGACAAACTTTTAACTATATATATATATATATATATATAATAAAATGATGGTAGCTCTAAGAAAGCATCCAGAGGCGACTGTTGTCACCTTCAACGCTCGCGGCCGCTGTGTAAGGATACAAGCGGTAAAAGACGAACTCCAAACTACACACATGTAACGTCTATAAAGGATCTTCTCCGATGCAGATACGAACGTCTTATCCGATTGATATTGTCTTCCTAACCTTCGGCAAGGAACAAAGTATCTGCAACGAACATGATTGCCGTCCCGGTACTACTTCATTCATTTGTATTGGTTTCATGGACTTCGTCTATTCCGCGACTTTACATCTCACGCCGCAGTGTCAAGGTGGTCGCAGGATAATGAATTCCGAATGTATGGACATTAGGATTATTATAGGTATATCACACAAAGTCACAAATAGACAAGACCCTCAGCAAACAGAAAACTTCAGCAAACAGCTCCTCGACAAGAGGATGCACGGTATTTTCCATACAAATGGGAAGGATCGGTCGATGTCGTTTAAAATAACATTTTCTTTCCTTAAATTATCCGGATTGAATTCGGCCACGAAGGATTTCATTTTAGCGTGCCAAGACGTTGTCATTTCCACTTTTGCATACTGTCACCACAGTTTGAGCCAAGATATTTCGGATGATAGCTGCAGAGCGTGTCATGCACACTCCGAGCACCTCGGACACATACTATCTGGGGTTTCAACTCACTCGGGAACGACATACATCCAAAGGCATCATGCGGCACTAAGACTGCTTTGTTATCATATCTGTTACTCTCACAGCATTAGCCCTGATATCATTATGCCAAACGCTTTCAGGGAAATAGAGAAAATATTCGAAAGTGAGAAGTACTAAATATACTGGAACTACACATTTTCGACAATTGTTTCTGCTCCTTACACAAGGCCTGACATAGTTCTCGTTGCCTTCGAGAAAGGAACCATGCTCGTTATCGATTTTTTGGCACCAGCCGACAAGAACATTACAGCCAAGGATAATGATAAGAAAGAGAGGTATAAAGAATTGTAGCGACCTGTAAATTAATTTGTCAAGAAAATTAAATGGTGGTTTTGGGAAGTACAATTTTGGGAGGTTCGATAGGATGTATCGGAAGGTAAGGTAACCAAGAGAGGTCCACGTAGTTTTCTGAACTCAGAAATATTCCTCGTTAAATGAGTTGGTAGTACTGAGAAGACCGAATTGGTTTATATATTTGTTAGGTTGCCCTGGAAAGGGCCGTGGTGGTCTCGGTTTTACGCCTACGTGTTGCCTGTTGAATGTGAAACGCCTGCGACTGCGGGCCTCAGTTCCTCGTCTTCTTCTTCTTCTTAGGCTTCGTGTGAGTGGTGGCTCTGTCGTTCTCTTCGGGCCGCACGATCGCAGATCGGAATAAAGGTTCCGGGTGTGAAGGGCTCTCCGGAGGCATGCGCAGTCGCCGTTGATATTTTGTCTCTGGGTGTTGAGGCTCGACCCGTGGTGGAGTAACACGAAATAGAACGCGCGAGGCTGCTGCTCGCTGATCGAATTTTCGTTCGATGCGAGGGGGTACCGTCAACGGCGCAGGCTCGCCAGGAGAGCGATCGATAACTTCGCGCGGCGCAGACCGAGATTCTTGGTTGTGGGATCCCATCCCCACTACACTTGAGTTCTGAGTGTCTTCGTGAAAAACTTTCACTCTCGGGGAATATCGGATATCATTTATGATACGTGGTCTCTTTTTTGCAGGTGTCATTTTGAGGGGCGAGGTCTGAAGGTCCAAAACGTCCTCGGAATCTGAAACATTCTCGGTTTCTACCGAGTACGCTGTCTGTAACGGAGAGCGATTAAAGCCGGGAAATTCGGGATCATAAGCCTCCACTGCAGGCATCCCAGGCGACCTTGTCGAAGTAGATCGGCGGCGGGATTCGTTCCATGGAACGGCACTGATGTTTTCGATTGAATCCTTTGAGGTGTTTTTTGCAAGATAATCTGCGAGGTCATCGAAGGAATTTATCGGTACTACATCGAGTTCGGAGCATGTGGGAAACTCATTTTCGCACTCACTAATATCCTGGACGTCGGAAAAGTCTATAGGATCGAATGGGATGGGGGGCGCGTTTTTATTCTCGTCCGCGTGGCCTGAGTTCTCAACCTCGATGCGCAAGTCGAGCTTTGGCTTACGGTAATACGGTTCAGGTATAGGTATTTGTACACCTAGGGGAGCTATCGCTTGAGCGGCCAAGGCCCATTTGCGTTTTATGGCAACGCGCTTGCGCGGATTCGGTCGATTCTTCCGCTTTAGTTTGGGTTTTTCGTCACCCATAAGTTTTTACTCGCTGCGAAATATACACTGAAACACCGCGTTACAACTCGGGCACTCAGCGGGCGTATAGCACGCAAAAATAGGGTTGCACTGGGGCGGGCAGCACTCTGGTTGCGGGAAGTGGCTGCAGCTTGATGCTACGTTACACGGCTATGAGCGTTTATTGAGGTTAAGTCCGGCGATGTTGACACTCCCTGACACGTAATTCCCTTGACGGATATTGACAGGGGGATAATTGAGAGAGCAAATACTAGGTCGTGCACTCGAGAGAGGGGGGAGGGCTCTGGGCACCTTGTCACTATTGTTCACCTCACTATACTCGTCGAACATATTATCCTGTGGGGCACTGTACTCCTTTGTGGGTTCTTCCGTTACTGTTAGGTCCACGTTCTTTACAGGCGAGTTTGCTTCCAGTTCTTTCGCGTTTCTGCGTTTAATCGCCAGACGCTTGCGTGGATTAGGGCGGCACTTCCTTGGTTTTTCCGAACTGTGGGCTGCCATGGATCCACCGAGCTATAGGTTTTCCCTGTGGAAAACGCGCGTCACCGTTCAGGTAACCGCGCCTACTAATATGACATGTTTGATGACTTGAACTTGTTCTTCGTTGAGCAAAGTTCATGTGCGTTCCGACGTCGGAAAGCTGAAGTTGAATATCCGGAAGAATATTCTCGAAAAGGTTTAAATCTTCTGGAACTATTCCAATAAAGGGTTTTCCAAAAATAAAAATATTCCAGCTTATTGCAGGTTGCGTTGATGCTGGATAGCGCCAAGGCGAAAAACGACCCATATTTATACGAAAGTCAGCGACACGCATGCCGTAGTTAAAGAAACTGATTGGCTCTTCCATTAGTTTGAGCGAACCAATCGGCATAAACGCGAAAACTTCGTTTCAAGCGAATCGATGATTTTTGCAGTTTAACTGAGGAAGCGTGCAATAACTAAACCTGTCTCACCTTGCCGGAATCTCTGCCAACCTATTTATTAATATCAGCATAAAACAATTGTACAGTAATTATTATACTTATTTTCTAAAAAAGCCTTAGTAAGACATCTAAAATTATTTAAAACGTCGTGGGAAAGAAGGTTTTTTATTAATTAAAATGGCCAGCAGGCTGGCGGGCGACAGACCTTATGATGGAGTTTCGACGGCTCTACCCGGTATATTCTGTTGAGCTAGTGGACCTGATCATTGCTGCTCTAGGAATTGCTAAGCTTTCACTGGTTCATCGCCCGAAAATCATCCCTGCGTGTCAACGAAATGCCTAGACACTTGCGGAAAAAATGCTGAAGGCGATCATGCTTGGGTTTCTTCGTGTCCTTAAGGTGCACGAGCATTTTGCCGCATCGTCGTATTAAGTGTATCGAAGACTGTAGCCACCTATCTCCCAGTCGTGGGACGTGGTTACAGCTGAAACTCATGTGATTACTTTTGACGTTTGACGTTGTATCTCATTACATGTTGTCTGTTAGGTTTGATGCAGGTGTGCTAGGTATATTATATTTTGCTACTGATTTCACAACGCTCAACAATGTCTGCTAAAGGTCACAGGAGTCACACACAATTATATAACTGACTACAACAGCTTACTGTGCCTTTAGCATCTAAACCTGGAGCTTTTCCCACGCTGATGGGTATGCTTTTTGAACGCAATACTTATATTGAATGAATTGACAAAAGACAACTAAAGAAAAGTATGAATTGTATAGAATATTACAACTGAGAAGAAAATGAACTTACAGAGGTTTTGTGGCATGAACTACTGTTACAGGAGTCTGTAACGTAGCTGTAGAAAGACTCTTTCCTAGTAGTGGATTGCTTCCCGAATTTCCAGCAGATTTTTTTGATCTTGGATTCTTCTCCTGCTGCTGCTGTCTCTGTTTGTCTTGTTGTCGGCATTTTGCACGTCTATTTTTGAACCAAACCTGTAATGCAGTTTTCGTTAATTCCGTTAAAGTATAGCTTTTATAAGAACATGTCAATTTCAAGAATTTTTTTCCATTTCAGATTTTTTGTCCAAAATGGATGACTAAATGGTTCGTCTTTTCTTATCACAAGCCCTTTACGCTTTGGAGGCTCTGTCAGAAATAAATCATTCCTAATTTGAACTTTCCTTCTAAAGAGTTTTGAATAATTTGAAGAAGGCCGAGGGAAAGAAGGTCAAGGATTTTGGAGTTGTTATCGACGGGTCCTCGGGAACAAGGCCTTTGGAAACTGAGGTAATGCTGCCAGCATCGTAACGTTACCCAATCAACTCACCATCTACTAAGTACAGTCTTGGGCAACATACGGCTGTCCCGAAGAAAGTTGTCTTACCGCAGATTTTCGATAACATTGTGTATCGATTACATTCTACTGCGGTAAATTGTCGTAAGAATTTGACAATGAAGGTGAAATGCGAATGGGATTCCTACCATCAGAATTCTCGCAGTTGCAGCAGTTTAATTTTGACTTTACTGTTTATAATGCGAAAGACTTCAAAAAGGCATATGTGAGAACCACTTTTACCAAACTGTGTGAGCTCATTAGATTTTCTGGTTTATCTGATACAAACAGAAACTTTTGCATCAACTCTCAGTTTTTGGCTCGCGGTCGGTGTTCTGTTTCTGGAAAAATCTAGTAGCATAATCTAGTCTGCCAATTAGCTGAAGGACCACATGACGTGTCTGGCTTTCCTTGACTGACGAGTTTTCGTCATGGCTGACAACGTCGATTAGAGACTGGAGCGCATGAAAAAACACCTGCGTTTCATAAAATCAGAAACGAGAAAAATTACAAGTGATTTCAACGAGCTAAAATGCCTAACGTTAAACTGCATAATAATCTCTAAGCCCTTATCCAAGTGCAAACTTGCCGTCCGACCACAGTTTGGCCAATATTTGGAAGCTCTGACCAAGTTTGTGAACCAATGGTCGGCAGAACTAGAGTATTGATAATGCACGCCTACCTATTTTCCACAGTTAGCCTGACAATGGTTGGCAAGGTTGAGCCAACCACGCAATACGAGGTTGACACACCATTCGCCCCCAACGCTGACCCAACTGGTTGAACCATTCGTCGGCCCAACTAACGTAGTGTTAACGCAAGCCGATAACGCAAGTTCTCGAAGTTGGACCAAAATCGAAAAGACGCATTTGTTGCAAAAAAAAAAATGTTTTTCGTATTTTGTGCTGCAATTAGTTTAAGTTTCAAATTACTTAATTCCACACATAACTCCTCACACATATGATAGCATTTTTAAACCCGTTAAAAAAATCTCACTAACCTGAGCTATCGAACCGCTTAAACGTACCTGACAAAATCTCGTGAATGTTTTTTCCCCTGAAAACCGAGGTTTAGCTCAAGAATATATTTATTAGATAGATAGATAAACGTTTTTTTTAGCCTGCTCGCCTTAAAAAATTGACTTGCTTACACTTCTTTTACAGAATTTTCTTAAAACTAACATCCTTCCACACCTTATCTCTAACGCCGCTCGCTCTTATCGCATTGCCTTCCTCGCTTCGCCTCGCACGCATGTCCCTACTTTCTTGCTTTACCTCGCATTACCAAACTCTGCCTCCGCGGCTAATCTCTAATACTTATCTACTATTTACAATATTTACATTTACTTATATTTACTTCCTCCTCTATTTACAATCTTTCCTTCTCCATTCCTCTTCCTCCTTCCTTCTCTTCTTCTCCATCTTACCCAAGACTCCCTTCACCCATGCTACTACCGTTTTGTCCCCCCTTTCATGCATCTGTACCTCCATGCTTATCCCACTCCTTTCCACCTCTACGCACTTCTCCAACCAATGCTCCACTCTTGCCTCCCCCTTCCCACATAGTTCACACATCCTATTTCCCCTAGCGAGTCAGAACCTATTATAACCCTCCATGCACCCACATCTCAACCTCGCTATAAGCTCCTGACTTCCTTTCTCTCCTTTCTCACACAAATATTGCGCTCTCGTCCTTGGCATAATCCACACATAGTTCCCATTAAACCTTGTCTCTCTTATTCTATCTTCCGCTGCTGTCTTCTCTCTCTCAATGCTGTTTTTCTTATCCAACTCATATACCTTCCTTCCTTCCTCATGCATCCTTCTCACTTCATCCATCTGCAGTCCATTCGTTCTAAAATACCTTTCTCTTTCAACCTCCATCTTCCCACCCCCTCTCCTGTTCTCCTTCTCCCACCAACACTCCCTAACCAGCTTACTTCCCCCCTCTCCCAAAAATTTCTCCTCATACTTACACGCCCGACTCCGCGCTAGAATCCCTATACTCGTTCTCCCCGTCTCCCTCCTGACAATATAATTAGGCGTGTTCCTTGCCAGCCCCAGTGTCCACTTTACATACCTCTCATGTGTCCTATTTACCTCTCAGCTTTCCTTCCACCCCCACACCTCTACTCCATACAATAGGACACTCATCACTAGTGAGTCAAACAATTTCATTCTCCTTCCAAAATCATCTGCGAATAACTTCTTTCCCAACCCCCACACCTGCCTCATCACCACATTTGCCCTCTTCACTCTCTCTTTCTTTTATGTGACCATGCACTCCGCCATTCCTCCGAAACAAGAAGCCCAGGTACACAAACTCGTTCACCTCCTGCACCGCCTTTCCCTTCCACTTCCACTCCCCTTCTTAACCCCTTCCACCTCCTTTTCTGAAAACCATAACCTTGGACTTTTCCGCATTCAGTTCTAACCTGTTCTTATCCAGGTATCTTCTCAACCTCTTCATCATTTCCTTTAAGGCCTACTCGCTTTTTGCCCCAACACTATGTCATCTGCATACGCTAGCGACCAAATTCTAACCCCTCCTATCCTGACTCCTCCTACTACTCCGGCCTCCAGCTTACTTTCCATATCCGCAATTAAAATCGCAAAAAGCGTTGGGCTAAGCGGACACCCTTGTCTTAATCCCCTATCCATCCAGAATCCCTCCGAAATCCCCTGTCCTCCTCTAACCTTATCTTTGGTCTCTTCATATATCTCCCTTACCCTCTCGATCAGACCTCTCTCCACTCCCCTATCCTCCATCGCCTCCCACAACCTCCCCCTATCCACCGACGGAAACGCGCCTTTTAGATCCACAAAAAACGCGTAAACTCTCGACCCCTTCTTCGCTAATTCTCTATCCACAATGTGCTGCAGAACGTAGATATTGTCGATAGTACTCCTACCTGCCCTAAAGCCCGCCTGCGTCTCCGGCAATATTCCTTTCCCCTCGACATCCTTCCGCCGCCTCTCCACCACCACCATCGCGTATACTTTATACGCCGTATTCATTAGCGTAATTCCTCTATAATTGCTGATTTTGACCTTCTTAACTTCCTTATCTGATTCTCTATCTCCTCGTCATTCAACTCCTCCATCTCTGCCTCCCCCGTTCTTCTACTCCCATCATCTCTCTTCCTTGAATCTGAGCCCTGGAATGATTCTTTAAAAAACTCCCTCCACTCCTCACTCCCTATCTTCTCGCTTATCCCTACTCTACGCTTCCTAAACCTATTTATTATCTTCCAGACGTCCCCCTCTGTCTTAACATTTCCTAACTCCTCCTCCAGCTCTTTCTCATTTTCCTGTTCTTTCTTGTTACACATAAATCTAAACCCCTTCCTCATTTCTACGTACTCCTCCCTTTTCGCAGTACCCTCTTTCCACTTCTTATGCTTCCTCTTCACCTTTCTTTTCATCTTATTACATTCCCTATCCTACCACGGCTTCACCATTCCTTTCTTCTTCTTTTTAAATACCTTCTTTTGCACGCACCCTTTCACTTTCTCTTTTAAATCCTCCCATATCTCTTCCACGGTCTCCCCTTCGAAGCGTACCTTCCCTAACTGCTTCTTATACTTCTCTATCGCCTCCCTCGTCCAGCTAACCCTCTCCCCCGTCGACACTAAATCCCCACCTTGCCTTCCGCCGTTCTCACCCCAGCCTCTATCCACCATCCAGTCCCTTAGAATCTCCCCCTCCTCATTTATTAACCTATCCTTCGAATTCCTTTCGAAGCTCTCCCCTTCCCTGTAAAGGCCCCCTTCCCTCCCCATCCTCGCGTTAAAGTCCACACCCAGTACCACCATACCCTCCTCTCTTTCACCTAACAGGTCTTCCACCCTTTCTTTAATTCTTTCCATCCCATCCTTATTGTACACTGTCACAAACTTACTGCTTACCCTTCCTATCTTCACTTTCCTCATTTGCACTCCCTCCCCCTCTTCTTCTCCGTGAGCTTCTTCCTCTAATCCATCTCTAACCCCCGTTATAATTCCCCCACTAGCCCTTCCTTTCTTGTTCACTCTGACCGTCTCCTGGAGTCTCCACCTATATCCCCTTGGCAGCTTTGGCTCTATTCTATCCCATTCCTTTCTTTCCATCCACGTCTCTACCAGTGCCACCACATCAAATTCCTGGATATACCTCCAGAACTGCTCATCCTTCTTCTTTACCCCTGCTACGTTCCAGTAAAGCACCTTCACAACTCCTCTATCCTGCATTACCCCCACCCCCTACTTCCTACGAAACAAATTCCCCTGTACTTCCTTCAGCACCTCTTTCTCCTCGTCCGACACCCACATTTTCTCGTCTATTTTTATTTTCCGATATCCTACCTTCGCCGATCTCCCTTCACTCCTCTCCCTCCTAGCCCTGTCGTACAGCATTCTCTGTACATCCCTTTCCTTTCTCGTCAAATCGTGATCGATGAAAACTTCCTTATCCTGTATCCTATTTTTATTCCGCATTACCCCCAACTTTTCTTCCTAGCTCTCCAACTCCACAACCGCCACTTCTTTCTCCTTTCTCCCCTCCAACTTAACTTTCCCTACCCTGCCTTTATTCCACCCTATGCTCTGTAGCAGCGCTTCAACGCCCTCCCTTTCTTCCCCGCTCTTCATCTTCAACCCTCTTATCACAATATTATTTTTCCTGTCTGCCTTCTCCTTTCTCTCCATTCTCAACTCCACTGCCCTTATCCTTTCCCTATCCGCCCTCTCCTCCTTTTCATTCCTACGCTCTCCTACTTTCTCTTCTATCATATTCCCTACCCTCTGCCAAATACTTTTAATCTCGCCCCCAATACCCCCGTCTCCTATTTCCATTTCCGTCCTGCCCTCCACCTTCTCAAGCCTTTTTTCCGTCCTTTCTTTCCACACCCTAATCTCCTCTTCCATCTGTTTTATTTTAACTTCTTTTTCTTTTCTTTCCCTCTCTAACCCATCTACTCTCTCTCGCTCAGCTCTTTCACCTCCTTTTTCCATTTCTCATATCTGATTCTCAAGTCCTCCCTCATGCCTTCCATCTGCTCCTTGGTCCCCCTTACGTCCTCTGTCAGCCCCCTGATCTCGCCTAACAACATCCCGAGAGCCTCCTTTTCCAACAACCCCGCCATTTTTTTGGGGGGTGACCTAGGTGTTATCCCGCTTTTTTTAAACGGGCTCTCGACCTCGCTTTTCTCCGGACTCTCTTGGCACCGCTCGACACCGGGCGACGCGTTGTTGGCCGTCGTGGCTTTTGGAAAATTCCCTCCCCGTCAGTTTCACTACCAGCACTGCCAGTACTCTCGCTGCCCACCTCCCGCTCTGCCGCCGGTAACTGGGACCTATTCATGCAGTACCTTTCGCAACAGATAGCTGGCTCTGCAAAATGCTGGCGTCTTTCGCCGCCAAATTTTCCTTCTTTTTTTGCCCCCTTTTTTTTCTTCAATTACTCAGTCCTTGCAGACACCCCTTTCTCACCCGTAGCATCCCCTAACTCTGCGAGAACCACCGTTGACCCCTCGAAAGCCCAAGACTCCTGACCACGAACTCCCCCGATTACTTGCCAACCTAACCTCACTTTCCCTATCCAACTAAATCCCACCTCACACCCACGCTAAAACTCACTTTTTATCTCCCCAATTGACCCCACACAACCCTACTCACCTCCTCGGCTTCCACCCTGACACTCCACTCACCCTCCCACACAAATTCCGTAAAATTCTCTCACCACCTGTCACTAAACACGTTCTCACTTCCGCCACCAACATGCAAGTCCGAATATATTTATTATCTTCTGAATTAAAATATATAATTACAAGGCGGGTTTAAACAATTTCAATCTGCAAATTTAAGAACAAAATGTTATAAAAAAAAAGATTTTTTTCTCCGTTAACCCGACATTGGGCGATAGTTGGCCCTACTTTTGGAGTATTCGTCGACATCAGCATGGACTTTATTGAAGTTTTTGAAGTTATACGCAACTCATTGCGCTTTGAAACAAACAATTAGCAATAATAACATCAGAGGGCTTATGAAAGGTTTAAACAATGCTTTGAAATTATGATTACAAATGGTGTGTTTTAGGGCGCAGTAAGGTTATGTATAACATCAAATATACAATAATGTTCATTTGCATGCCAACCCCGATTGTCGGCCCGACTTTTGGCCAGAGTTCGGCTGACCGTAGAGCGCCTTAAAGCTACTTTCACTGTTTAATATTACACTGAAGTCAGGCCACCCACGCCCAGATTTGGGCCGATTGTATTTTGATGGTCTTTTAAAATAATATGCTTGAGTCTATACGACTGCCGCTGGCCCGACTTTTGGTCAGAGTTGGGCATACGGCCGGGCGCAGCAAGGTTATAGGCCAGGAAGCAGGCCGGTCAGAATAAAGTTACCTAGAAAAAATGCTGAAGAGATAAAAATTGGTAATATAGTACGTTTGGACATCCTGAAAAACATAACAAACCTGCGAACACCCCCGCCATACAACTTTTGTTAAACAAATTTGTTTTAATTAATATTTTAAGACTTAAGTGCCATGTTAGTTGTAGTGTATTTATAAAGACTGCGTAAATGTCATATCCAGGGACCCGACCGAAACTTTCGTTCCATTTCGTTACTGACAATTAAACAAAATAATTTTGATTCAATCATTAATGTAATTTTAGATATTATCCAATTTCGTCCAAATATAGAAATACCATTTCAAAGTTTAGTGAAAAATTATTTTTTTCTATCAATAACGAAATGGAGCGAAACTTTTGTTCGGGTCCGTGGTCATATCATCACATGAAATTGAAGTTATTATCGATTAATTAGTAATTTTTAGTATTATTATTAAGCTGATTATTTCACGTGCCAACGCAAATTGTAAGGGCTACATTCCTATACAAGAAATTCGGATTCATATAGTTGTTAGACGTTGCATCTCATAGTGAGGCATTATTTATTGGAGTCGCGACTGTCGTGTGGGCCAGGAATCGAAATCGATTCGGCGGCGTTTTTGCAATTCGTATTTCATTATGCTGATTTCAATACTGAAACTATAGATTGGTAAAACACATTTCATGCCATGGGAGGTATTTAATGCGTTACTCTCAAGTGTGCTTTGACTCCGGATCGAGTTATTAAATGCCTCTCCAAAATGACACCTGCAGAAGTTTTGGGAAAATATGGATCCGTTTCTTTAGCAGCTTTCGAAAGAAATAAAAGAATCAGTGTTCAGAAGCTTTTCTCAAGATCACCGGTTTTGTGTCTTCCATTCATCAACGCTCCACCTGCTGACTACGATACTATTCTGACTGCTCTTCTTTCAGCATTAGAAAAATATCAATATTAGTATAACAAGGACAGTTCGGTGACACTTTGGTCGGTAAAATAGTGACCAGTAATTTACCGACAAACGATAATAGTTCATGTCCGTGCTAAGATACCACCTGTTGATAAGTTATTACAGGCAACAGATGGCGTCACCGTCAAGTCAATTTTTATGTCCATGCTAAGATGCCACCAGTTTATAAGTTGTTACCGGCAACAGATGGCGCCATTGTCAAGTCACTTAAATTTCTAGAAGGCTCAAAGTTGTAACAGGGTGCCGAAATTCAACTACCTTCGTCGGGTAAACGGTTTATTACCGATGTCGTGTAAATGGTTTACCGGCATGTCGGATGAGGTAAATACCAGAGATTTGATGCAAATGGAGGTATCGTGACGTCACTGTGGGATTCCCCACGCTGCTTGCACGTGTGAGAAATGTGGGAATAAAACAGTAAGTAGTGCATAGTGATTTGATTAGTGAGAAGTGCAAGTGTGTATTACTAGAGCTAATCATTTTTTGTATTGTATCTATAGTATTATTGTGTCTATAGCGTCTTATATATATTCGCATGTTGTGTATATGATTTTATAGGTGTCAATGATAGTCAGGGATGTCCCGATCACACCACCAATTCAACCACCGCCGCCAACGTCACCGCCTTGATCATCTCTGAGATCGTGAAAGCATACATCGTCGTCGACTTCTATATCATCATCGTCGTCGCCATCAACGCCACCGCTACCACAGCATACGTCGTAGGCACCACCACCACAGGTTTCATCAGTATCATGCTCAACGCTAGCCCCACTGTTGCCTTCGACATCATATTCGCAACAAGTTCCACCAATGCCGTGTACACAAGTCTCCTTGGAACGCATGGAACACATTCGTATGCACATGTTTCCTCTCTGCCGCCACCACCTCCTAAATAGACAGCTTCATCATCACGCCATTCGATTTTACATGAAGATTTAAGATTAGCTGACGTTGGCAGTCATAATAAAGCAACCGCTCGAAATTGTCTTTCATTATATTCAGCTATGACGAACAAAGCAAGCGTGATACGAAACATTGAAATCATTGAAGCTTTTACCTTTAACTACTACCTCACGCAAATGAACACAGCCAATGAAACCTGATAAAGTATACAAAGATGAATCTACAAATAAAGGTGGGTTATGAAATGTAATAACCTTTGTATTAACCTTTAAATAAAAGAGAGAGAAAAAAATAAAACTTTTTATAGTTTCACAGTGTGTTACTCTTAGGCTTATGTAGCGCAAGCGCAGTAGCTCAAACCGCGAACATAGAAAACCCTAAGTCTGTGGGTGAACGTAAGTGTACGTTGTCTTACACAAATTCAGGTGATTTACCGGTGAAGCATGATAACAGACTAATGAAAAAACTTTCTATCACATGTATGAGCATAAGATTATGTTGGGTTGCATACACTTGGGCGATTTACTGCTCAGACAAATTAAAATATGTTGATAAAACAGAATTTGGAATTAAAAAGAAAGAAATGCTATAACGTGAATTTGAAATGGAGCAAACTTATGATTTCTTTTGAAGTTTAACCAACCAACAATACTATAAAGCGTTTTTACGTCGATTAAGTTGCAACCAAACATGTCTAATGATAAAAGATGCATGTCTTGATTGTTTACATGCTGGATTTCATAAATTTAGGCGATTTACTGATGAAGCAATTTTATCGCTTTCTATCCAGGTACAATTCAGCCAATGATAATCTACTAATAATTATTTTATATGACTTTCTTAATAGAAAAGATTTTACGGCTGAAAATCTGTTATTTTCCATTTCTTTTTAAGTAGCTCAATGCATACTTTTTCGAATACTGTCAATCTGGTAGATTTCAGCAGACACAGCGTACGATCCTCTAAGACCAGGTTATTTGAAAAGTTACAACGAAGTCTCAGTTTTCCCCATTACATTCAATAGATCCAATCCTGTTACAATTGCTATTGCTACCATGACAACCCCCAAATTCCGAAACTCAATGCTTACTATCTTCACCATAAATGTAGCTAGAAATCTTGCAATCACTTGCTTCTTCAACACCATAACCACATTCATCAATATTAACTTCCTCACCTAAGAAGTCGACTTCTGGAAAAGAGATTGAGGAAGAACAGGAATAAAGTAATAACAAATGATTTATGAGTTGATATTTAAAACTATAATGTAAAATTTGAAAATATAAATATTTAAATTCTCATATCCTCATTTACAGAAAGTCAATATAAGTACTAGATTTTTTTTAATAAAATTTTAAAATGCTTAGTATCCTTGCTAAAGTTTCTTGTTAAACTAACGTTGCTTCGGTTTTTTATCATTAACGTAACTTAATCTTAAATAAATAATTTTTAAAGATATATACCTATCCTAATCTGAAATAAATACGCCATTTTTGTTCAAATCAGTATGAATATTTATTCACAATCTATTTTTGTTTAAATACAGAATTGATAGCAGAAATGGTGTTTATTACACATATTCAAATTCAATATTATTATATTGTCCGCCAAGGTAGATAAAGAAGAGTTTATTTGTTTCGGCCGCTTCTTTTAGGTTTCAAACATCTCCCTGCAGTGTCCATCTTCAAATACTTTCATAATTCTGGCAGGTGAGAAAACGGAAAACTGGTTCTCCAATTCAGCCACAATCCTGGTGCCATATTTAGTGCGAAGTTTTCGTAATCTTGTCAGAACATAAATTTTGTTTGGTGTAAGGTCGGAAAGCGGTTTAATAGGCATGACCTCATCCATTCGAACAACCGAATTTAAGGCTTTGAGATCCATCTTCTCTAAAGGCATCTAGATTTTTCTTTTCTTTGCACCAGATCACAAACTGTCACTTCACTGCACTTTGCTGAAAGAAACTACTGCAATCTGCCGCTGCTTTCATAGCCCACTATCCCCACTCCTAAGAGATTACCCTGCTCATTGCACATGTTATAGTAATGGTCATTAAATTTAATTTTTAATAGCATTATTATTTACTTAGTAGCACCTTCTATCAATGAAAATAAAAATGATAGTTAGAAATTTCAAAAATGATTCTATTTATCTTGAATAATGTTTCACTAGTGGTTGGGTTTAAAAGTAATGAACAGTTTTATTACCTCCAGGTTTTTTTATTAAAAAAAAAAATTAACCTTCTTTTACATAGTAAAATCTTAACCTAAATTAACAAGGTAAAATCTTAAACTAATTTGATAAAAGAAACATTTTAGGATAGGAATACACACTTATTATAAAATTCTTTACATTTTCAAAAAAGTATGTGGAGTATGTACAATTGTACAGTATCTACACTTTTAGTCACATCAGCATCATCGTCGCCGGCACTGCTTCTAGCATAAATCTTTATGGTTGGCTGATCCTGAGAAGTCTAAAACCAGGTCTTGAGCGTTTTGGACAGCACAGTTGTGACTTCAGAACTGGGTATGGTGATTACATGTTGTGGAACCTGCATTATGTAATTTATTTAGCAAAGTACAGCCAAATCCTACAAATTGCGTACATTTAATGCAATCTCGTGAAAACATTTCTTCTTTCAAATTCTTTGTTGTAAATAGCACACCCAGCTAACACAGTTACTAGTCCGAATAGTCACATAATTGTAACAAGATTAAAAAAACCAGTCACTGGTGACTTCCATGCTGGTCACCCAGTGACAATATATTTCCCACTCAAAGTAGTAACAAATTACAAGCGAAGCAGGTAACATTATCCCGCCATTGTAATCACATGCTTGTAACAAAGTGATGTTTGGAAACGCAACGTGCAATGACAGCTTAACCTCAAAATATACATCGTTTCGGAATTGTAATTATGAATATTTTTGCAAAAATGTTGGAAAGGAACATAATTAAACGATAAATAAGTTCCAGAAAAGGGAGATAATATGTGAACAAAGCTTTTATAAAAAAACAGATATTTATCAGCTGAACCCTTACGAAAAAGAAATTACATTATAGAGGTTAGACCCAAAATGTATATGTATAAATGAAGATCGCTGCCGGCTGTTACCGCCATGTTACTAGTCTGACAGGGAACGGTTGCAAACAAGCCTCCCTAGTAAACTACGGCGATTATGCCGTTACCTGCTAGGAGACTGAGATACAAGTAACAATTCCTCTGATAACATGTGATCATTCAGGAACCTTTCAGGATGGTAACAGGTTAGCTGGGTAGCCACTGAACTGGAACAATTTTTGCCTTTCTTGAAATCTGCTCACAAAGACAAAAAATTATCCGCTGTGACTATTTTGAAATGGATGTCAGATTCAGACATCACATACACGGAGAAACCTTTTGCTGTACTATTTGCTAAAAATCAGACTAGATTTTACTACTTCTAGTTTGCAATGGAGGGACAGAGCGGAACTTTTGTAATGTTTACTACTTCGAGTAGTAACTGGTAACTACATGCCGAACTACAAAATTAATTGGAATCAAATCTAAAAATGTTACATTTATTTCAAAAAAGGTTTGAAGTATTTACAAACCTCTGTAGTAAAACCAGCAAGCAATGTATTACAGCCACTTACTGCAATATTTGCAAACAACTGTAGTAACGTCGAGAGAGACTGGCGCACTGATTTAGTAAATGACTTAGTAAAAATTGGTACAGTCGGATTAGCAGACGAAAAAAATAAACCCA
>CAKNYM010013511.1:0-18610 GCA_932195095.1 Andricus curvator | reverse complement strand
AACTTTCACCGCTATCACACACTTTCACGCGGGAAACGGAAGTCCATGCGATGTAAGTATTAAACTTCTAATACTTTATCCTTACTGAATTATCACAAAAGAAGTGTTGAGTATAAATAGAGCAAATAATTTTTTTAGCCATGTAAAGGCAATCTGTGTTTTTCTTCACTGGAAAATGACTTTAAATCATTTAAATTTAATTTTCTATTTATATAATTACGTATATTATTAATAATTATTTCAGAAATTGAAGTAGCATATACTGGAGAATGTAACGAAAAGAATTCAAATTGTCCTCCTGAAGAAACCAGTGACCTCAGAAAAATGACAAAAAAACTGTAATATCCTAAATCCGAAATGAAAACTTTGTAACAGCTGGTTGAGCATAATTCCAGCAGAGAATTTTCATGCTTTATAATGTTAAAGTTACAGTTTTCAATAAGAAACATATACTTATACACATTTCATATTATAATTACGGCCAACTCATTTATATTTTTATTCAAATTAGATAAGCTAGTACAATCTGGAAATGGAATATGATTTTCAAGTACCAAAGTAAATATCGTAAAAAACGTAAATTCAAACAAAGTATTTTTTATTGCAATAATAGGTCTTAATTGTTTAAATATTTGGAATGCTATGGAGGACACTGTTAGAAATATTCCGAAAATTCCGTAACATTTAGGATACTGAAGTAACTGAAATTTACGATATGAGATTACTGAAAACGAAATTCAATAACTTTTATAGTAAATGTACTAAATTTTTATTAACATTCTGAAACGGTATCGAAAAATTACAACTAGTTTCCTAAAATTCCTAAATAGTAACATAAATATAAGTTATCCTGACCGAAAGAAGTGCGCAGTTAGCAACTGCGCACTCCTCGCTTCACGGTAGCGTTCGAAGCGAACCAAGCATGGTGGTTGTGGTCATGGGCCACAATGCACTGCAAAAGGTTGTGTTGAATTATAACGATGCAGAAAACCTTTTTTTCCCCATATTGAATTATCTCAAGCGTGAAAAGGATTTTAAATTTGTGAATTAATAATTAATCCACGTTTTAATTGAATGGTGAGTGCGCTGTTTACGTCAAATGACGTCAAATGAGCGAAGCTTATATGTAAACGATTTTTTCTATAATATAATCAATGAATCAAATGTGTGTATATTAACTTAACTCATATTTTCTTACTATTTATATTGTCAGCAAAAATATAGACTACATATTTCATATTAAAATTGGCGAACAAAGAAAATTTTTTAACCCTTGACATATTTAGTTACAGAAACTGGAAATGACTACATTGTAACAGAATTTTCTGAAACAAGTGACTAAAGCTTTATGCAGTTACCGTTGCTGATGTTCCTGTTTAAAAAAATTTAGAAACAGTTTCGGCATAAAATTTTAGTGACGCATCTCTGAGAATTCCTACAGATATTTCTAACAGTGAGGGTACACATTTTGGCTAATGAGAAGAAGAAAATTATTTTTCACCACAAGAAAAATTGGCAACATTTCTTTACTTCGCTATTAATTTAGTAATTTTTTGCTTTGATTTTCCGACATTGAGTATGAGCGTAGCTTGTTAATTTGTATGCTTTTTTGCCAGACTAAGCTTCTATAACATTCATAGAAACTTTTACCAAAGTTAGCGATTTTATAATGTAGTCGTCAAATCTTCAATACTTTTGCAATATCTTCTTTTAATTTTTGCCCCCATTTATTATAAAGTAATGTATTATTTCCAGATATTAAAGTTAATTACATTTGCGCCAAATATTGAAAATTTACTAGAAATGTATACATAAATATTATATATTTCGAATATAAAGTTTTAACGAATATTCCGATTTTTCCCTAAAATGTCGTTGATTGACAAGCCTTATTAAATTATAGATTCTTTAATAACAAATATATTCCATACTTTTGCTTACGAACATATTTTGTAGGTGCTTAGAAATTAATAAAATGGTATTGTTTCTTAATTTCGCATACGATATGAAACATGTTTTTCAGAAACTTTTTCTAGGTATTGAACTATCAAACATATTGAAAAAAAAACTTCTTTTTATTCTTTGTATATTCAAGAAACAATTTAGGAAGATTTTTATTCTATAAAATTATTTTTTAGACGATTTTGTGGCCTCGTCTTTGGCGTCGTAACGATTTATAATTTCTAAAAATAGGTATATTTAGCTTCTTGTCGCCGGGACATCTGGAGATTATGCATCGATAAAGAGAGAAAATTTGTTTTCTATATCTGAATGCCTCAAGATAGACTCGAAAATTTTTCAAAATATTAAGTATACAATTTTTTTCTACTTATCATTTTTTTAACACAGGTTTTTGCCATAAATTTTTAATTTTCAAAATTTAACTATGTATGAATAAAAAATATTCGTTGTATAAAAACTGATCGATTCATCTATACATACATTTTAATAAAAAATGAAAAAAATGGTATTAACAATTTTTTTTTATTGTAATTTTATTAAAATGAGAAATGAAGCTTTTAAAATTTGACATTAATGAATTCATGAAAAAATATTTTTGGAACAAAAGTAAATCAATTGACTTATGTTAGTGATAATAGAGAACGAATTTATATTCGCTTTTATGAAATGTACTAGAATTTTAACAAATAGAAAAGAAAAATAATTATAGTCTCTCAAATCGCAAGAATAGTGAATATAAGTTTAAACCAAAATCATGTTTTTATTGGGAATTTTTTCTTCAATCAACAATTGAAATTCATCACTTTTTGAATGTACAGTATGATGAAACTGTGCAATCAATCGTAATAAAGTTAAAACACCTTGAAAACTTACTCGAAACGTGTATGTAAATATACTACCTATACTTCGAAGTAAATTTTAAAAATCATTCTTTCAACTCTCTAAATATTCTAAATATTGAGTTTTAAAAATCAGTTTCAAGTTTAATTGGTTAAAAATGAACCAATTAAATTTTCTAGGGTTTTTTATTTTTTGCAAAAGATTCATGAGACAATATTTTTCATACTTTTCAGTTTTGCAGCGAAAGAAAATGTTTTGTCTGGCCAAAAGATCTCTTTTGATAAAAGAGTAATTTTCGCTGATACCTAAAAAAGGTTCAAAATGTTCAAAAGGCATGAAACTTGGTACATGTATTCTTTTTTTAGACTAAAAAAAGTTTCTTTTCCAGGTGTTTTAATATTTTGTACCGTTTTTTGAGTATTTCCAGAAATGTGTATTTTTTCGCGATATGGTTTTATTACTTTCTGATTGCTAAAGAACGCGTCAGAAGTCACTTGATTATGATTATGATTACGCTCATGAGTAACCTTCGTAATGGTAACAAATTCGGAAAAGTTGTAATTCGTTTAGTTGAACGTTTCTCAAATGAAAATGCCTGATACAATGTTCTAAGGAATATTTCGGACGTGTGTGTGTGTGTGTAGATGTCACAGTTTTTTGTGAACACGATATCTTGCAGAAACTTCTTAAAAATATTTTCTATTTATATAATTCAGAATAACACAAAAACCGGGAGTTTTTTTCAGTCTTAAATTTTTTTAGGTATTTATGTTTTTAACTTTTTCACTTTAAAAAATATTATATATATTTTCAGTTTTTCATCTAGTTTTTCTTTTCATTTTTCAGTTTTTTAATGATTGAACATATTTTTTGCTCCCTCATAGAGGCCTAAAAAGAAAGGACGACTTTTGTTAACCAGCCATTTTTTACCAATATTTCTGGTTTATCCATCGAAAATGCTTTTCAAAAATCAAAGATTCTATCTTCCAGCAAAACTCTACATTTTACGAAAAAAACTGTTTGAGAGCAAAATTGTTAACCTAAAAAGAACTATAAATATACTTCAGACCATTTTTTGGTAAAATGAATATTTTCCGTTTTAATCGTGATAAAGCTTTAAAAAAAACTAAAAAATTCAATTTTCCAGAAAAACTATGCGAGAAATTAAAAGATTTTAACAAGAAAAATTAATCACCACAAAAATATCTACAAATTTACTTGAGACCATTTTTTGGTAAGACGAATATTTTTTGTTTTAATCGCAATAACGCTTTTTAAATAATCAAAAATTATATTTTCCGGCTAAACTATGCGACATAAGAAAAAAGGTAAAATAATAAATTGTTGCTTTTCCGAAGACCTACAAAATAGCAAAACTTTCTCTGGTAGAACGCACAGTGTTTCTTTTAAACATCGAAACTGCTATTAAAAAATCGAAAATTCACCAAAAACGTGAGATATGAAAAAAATGTACAAAACAAATTAGAACTTTACAAAGCCCTGCAAAGTCGCTTTCAAATATTTTTGATAGAACTCATCGTTCTTCTTTTAAACATCGAAAATGCTATTGAAAAATAGAAAATTCAAATTCGCAACCAAACAACAAGTGATAAAAAAATTATCTCTGGGATTCACTGTGTTTGAAGATTGTTTTTGTTATTTCCTGTTTTTCCCTAAACTGCTGTATTTACAAATTGAAAAATGACACATGGCTGGATCATGAAATTATTTGCATCTGCTCCATTCGCTGATAGCGTGTTTGTCAGGTCCGTGAGAACACTATATAAGGCAAATTGTAACAACGACTTTTATCATTCTCCAAATATCCTGTTTCTTGCTGAACCTCGACATTACACGAGTTTTTCTTTCAAAAAATCTTGATTAAAAAAGTTGATCTTAAAATCGATTCAAATTTCAAGATGACGGAAAAACTGGCAGTCGCTTTCTTACTAAGTAAGTGATTATCTATAAAATATTACCTTTTTGTCATGATAACCTATTCTAATGAAGAATTAAAGTATGTATATTGTGGTTTTAGAAAAAGCTTTTTTTATAACATATAGTGAAGATTAATTAATTAGTAAGAAATTAATTAAAATTATTAAACCATATACTATATGTTACATTGAGTAATTAAAAACTTATTTAATGATTGTTCTTACAATGATTTTGCCTTCTTATTTTCATTCTAAATAATGATATCTCGCTGAAGTTTTGTAAAAAGATACAAAATCTTTCAGAAAAATTGAAAAAATACATAAATATATTTTTATCTTTTACAGCCATCGCGACCTGCTTGGCTGTTCCTGTCGCTGAAAACGATAAGGTGAGTTTCATTTTGCTCCAAACAATTATTTAAAATTTCTCTCATACAGGTAATCCTAGTTATTTGGGGCACTCTTGTTTCCCTGTGCAATAGCATCAATGACTTGTGGGTTATTTTATCCCAGAAATATATTTAACAAGCTTAAATACGTGTAAACTAGACTTTTTCTTATTCTCTACGTAAAAGTAGGTATGTTTGAGAAGGGCTTTTGAAGCTAACGTTAATCAAATAAAACTTTTTATATATTTTTACACTTTGAAAGTGTCGTTTTTGACAATTCTTCTTCTTATTTGTACTGATAGCAATTTAATTATTTGATGAACAAGTCCAAAAATTAGAAGATTTAAATTTAAACTACTACAAAACATGTTAAAATTTTACAAAAGTGACCTTAATATAGCGAATGACCCATATAAGATATTTTTATTCCTGGCATTTAAGATATTATCAATTCATCCTTTTTCCTAAGCTCGTAAAGATAAAATTATTAAAAGAAAAATACGTAAATGCATGTTGCTTATACTAAAAATACTTGCTCGCTAAAAGTACTAATCTTAATTTCGTCAGTGCGCTCTATATAATTTAACAAAAATTTCCATTATATCGAATTTATATGTGATGGAGAATTATTAAACTATCACAACTTTTACTACTGCTAATTAAAATTATTTTTTTTGTAGAACTTCCAAACGGTCAATGTAAAAGATTTGGGGACTGTAAGTCCTTCAATAAGATCGCTCGGAATGTGTCTAATACCATGCGATGTAAGTATTAAATCTCTAATACGTCATCTTCATTAAAGTCTTGCAAAATAAAAATTTGTATAAATGAATAAAATAATTCTTCTAGAATTGTCAAGACGACCCAATTTGTGCAACTGATGGTAAAACTTATGGATGTCCAAATGCATTAACCTGTTACAAAATGTGTGGACAAAGTAAGTGTATCAAATATTTCGATTAGGATAAGAAATATAGTTTTTCCATTTAGTAACTACGGGAAATTCCGAAATCATAAACAGTTCGATAAATTTAGTTTCTAAATAAGAATATTGTTGAGAAATATCATAATAACGTGTACTGCTAATTCTTTCAGAAATTGATGTAGCACGTCCTGGCCCATGTGAAGAAAATGGTTCAGTTCCTCTTACTCAAGAAAATAGAGAATTCAAAGGAAAGGATCTATTGGCTCCTCCTAGTGAAGGCCGAAGATATTAACATCCTGAATCCGAGGTGAAAATTTTGGAACAGCGGCTTGAACATAATACTAATAGTGAATTTTGGTGCTTCATAACGCCAATGTATATCTGTAATTCACGTAATAAAACACTCAAATGAGATCATTCCAATTATTTCGTCATTTTCCTTACTCATGTTTTAGATTATAATTAGTGCCAACTCATGTATGTTTCTACTCAATTTATCATAATCCAGTATAACAAGGAAATTATATTATTTTCGCATACTGTGACTTCCAGAACTATACTTACAAAACTATAAATACGTAAATTCTATCGGTGGATTTTTTATTTTGATACTAATTTCTAGTTATTTTGATATTTTTTTAAACTGCGTTAAAAACAAAAAAAAAGATCATTTCCAAATCTTTAGAATGCTGGGGAAGATTGCTTTTCACAAAATACAGTTTAGAAACATTATTTGCCTTTTTGCTTCCCAGCTTAAGCATTTACAGAATACATGGAAAGTTTTGAAATTTGTTTAAATTCAATATCTACGTTTGAGGAAAATCTATCTTTTGAATGATCCTGAAAATTTTAGACAATGTTAGTTATTTCATAAGATATTCGAAAACTAACAAAAACTTGAATGATCACTATTGTTGCATTAGCGTCTTACGAAATTGGCCAAATTTCAGAAAAAGATTTTAAAATTCAAAGTTGTATTGTGAAACTTTTCCAGTTTCTTATATCAGTAAAAAACTGCGTATTAAATCTCGCAATATAGTACGTAAGCTTTCTATTAATATTTCATGTTTAGTTCTTAAACTGTCTTATGTAATCAAATCAGGGGCGTAGCTATCGCCGTATCAGCCGTATCAATGATCCGGGACCACCGGACCTCGGCACCCCCTTCTTTATTTTTCTAAAAAAGACCCCTCAAGAATTTTTGATACACCACTAATTCAAATAACAAATTGGGACACATACTGAAATAGGACGAACATTGCAACATTTCAAAATGATCCTTATATTTGCGCAAGACTTTAGAAATTTCCGCGTCATGTGTGAGCAAATGCTATGTTCTCTTAGAACTTACAAGCTGTTGAAATTAACCTTCCAATTGACAAAAAAATCAGGATTCATTTTTCAAATGCTATATTTGTATACTGAGTACATATATTCATATATATTTTTTTAGATGTTGCAGGAATTGTTGATCTATCGAAAGATCCGATCAAAATATAAAATTTTCGATAAATGACAAAATGGCGATGGTTTTTCAGAAAATGTTAAAAATCTAGTTTTTTAAAAAGAGAAGACTTAAAAATCTGTATTTTCTTTCGTCAGAATATTGACTACATGTATTACATTTTTATCAATTCTTTCTTCTGCTAAGCCGTTCGTTCAGATTGACATTTTTTTCTAATTTATACTTTCATTAATGATGTTTCAAATATTTGAGATTCGTGATTCAAATTTTGCCGAAATTATCTTCGAACTTTCTACTTTTAACTGTCCCATTCTTAAACAAACAAAAAAACTTGTTTGAATAAATATTTGTAATTTTCTTTGTCAGCGATTTCAGATTATCCGTCATTACGGGTGAGTGTGATACGTTTAAAAAAGCAATAAAATCTAAATTTTAAAAGATTGTACTTTCGGAACTGTTAATGAAAGATCCACCGATTTTTACTATATATGTTTGCTTGCAATTTTTTGTCATTTATAAGAATATTAATGAATTTGAAAAAATTAAATTGAAATCTTTCATAAAGGAGCGGTGATATTGAAAGCTGACCTATTTTAAATTGTATCATTTCTAATTTGGTCTAGGAATTATTTTTCTCTGTAAAAGTATATATTTTTATTGGAAAGATAAGGTTCATTAACTTTTTCAACCCACCTTGAACTGTTAAAAGATTTTCGAATTTCAAAATGAAAAAGAAAATAAATATTACACATACCTTGAGTCTGATTTTTAACTACACTGTCATAATTTATCATTAAAAATAATAAAAATCTAAAAATTTTCATGAAAAACAACGGACGATGAAGAAAAATATATCTTCCTTTATTTCTAAGAGAAGTTTAAAAAAAAAGTTGCTTTATGTAGAAAAAATTGGAATTAAAACACCAGGTGACACAATTACGAATTGCATATTCCTAAATACATCTCATATTATTAAAAAAAAAATTGAATAAAGCAATACAAAATGACAGTGAATCGGTGTATTTTTGAGGACACACATTTTTCTGCAGTGCTCTTCATGAAGCAGGAAATAAACCTAATTCCTGTACTGCGTCAAAAATTTAAAAAAAAAATGATAATTTCCACATCTGGTGAAGTCCACGTCAACTGATCACGAGAATTTTCGTGTCGGGATGGGATTTGCTTGTAATTCAGGATATATGATTGCTTGGTGGTAAAAAAAATCCCACTAAATATTTTTCGTACATTCGAAAAAATTGGAATAATTTTTTCACTATATTACAACAAATTATTCATTAATTTTTATAATTCCAACTCACAAACCCCTTTTGTCTATACTAGGGTGGTCCAAAAAACGCTTTTCGAGCTGCAGGGCAAGTCCCCCCCCCCCCAAAAAAAAAGTTTACATTTCCGGAGAAAAAAAAATCCCTAATTTTTTTTTTTCGAAATTCGAATATTAACACGTGCCACCGGGAACTTCAAAATCTCATTTAATTAACCTGGGGAAATTTTGGATTTTCGAAAAATTGAACTCATACTTCAGGGTTTCATCGAAACGTGCCAAACTTTTGAGGGATTGAAGAGGAGTACCTATAAAATAAAAGCATACTGATAACTTTTATTTTTAACCGCCCTTACCCCCCCACAGCGCCCCAAATATGACCCAAAAATCAAAAAACTACATTTTTACGTATTATTGTTACTTTTTAGCAATGTCCTTCGTCTTTTTCATACAAATAATTACTAATGGACAATTTGAATATTTTTCATGACTTTTTAAACAATTTTTAATTGTTTAAAAAATGTAACTTATTTAAACAATTATTTATTCCCAAAGAATGTAAAAAATAATCGTATTTTCTGATTGAAATGTAATAGTTTGTCATTGTTTGGAGTAGTAATTTTTTTACATTATGTAATTATTTAAACAATTACTTATTGTTTATTCTCAAAATTTCTAAAAATTGACCCAGAGATGTCCACTTTTTTCTCAAATTGGTATCCTATGCTACTTTTTGTTGAATAAGTAAATAATTTTGATACATATCTTTTAATGTTTAATACATCTCTATTTATTTAAACAATTTTGATTTGCTGAAGCAGTTTTTTTCGATAACTTAAAAAAATAAAATAAAATACATACAATTATTTTTCTGACTGTATAGTGTATAGAAAGAATATATTAACCATTTGTTAATTGTTTCAACATATATAATTTGTTTAAACAATTATTTTTCTAAAAATATTTTTTAAATCGTATTTTCTGAATTAAACATAATATTGAATGATTTCGAGTGGTAAATTCTGTTAAAAACGTCACAATCACCTCCATTTTTAAAAGGTCTTCGAGCGGCAAATTTGATACAAGATCAATGCTGCATGTGTGAATTCCAGAAATAACTTGAAAACAGTCTTACAAATAATCGAATGAAGATAAAATGAAAATCAGCGACACGTTTTAATATTTATAACGAGTATGAAAATGTAAAAAAGCGATCTGTTGAAACTTGAATCATAATTTGCATTAGTGAATGTGCTTTTTTATAATATAATTATGATAGAGATTGTAAAAATATGAAGAAAGCAATAAAAAATACACTTTTATGATTTAAATTTTATTATGACCTTCATGATTTATTTAGTAATGTGCCAAAGAAGATGTAAACCATCCATACTCAATTTGGAGGAAGTTTGAACAAAAAAACAATAATTAATTGTATAAACAATAACATAAAGTTTTTAAGTTTTTTATATTATATTTTTATATTTGTTTAAACAATTAAAAAATGGTTAATATATTCTTTCTGTACACTATACAGTCAGAAAAATAATTATATGTATTTTATTTTATTTAATATTTTTAAAGTTATCGAAAAAAACTGCTTAAGCAAATCAAAATTGTGTAAACAAATAGAAATTTATTAAAAATTAAAAGAAATGTATCAAAATTATATAATTATTCAACAAAAAGTAGCGTAGGATACCAATTTGAGAAAAAAGTGGACATCTCTGGGTCAATTTTTAGTGAGAATAAACAATAAGTAATTGTTTAAATAATTACATAATGTTAAAAAAAAATTACTACTCCAAACAATGACAAACTATTACATTTCAATCAGAAAGTACGATTATTTTTTACATTTTTTGGGAATAAATAATTGTTTAAATAAGTTACATTGCTTTAAACAATTAAAAATTATTTAAAAAGTCATGGAAAATATTCAAATTGTCCATTAGTAATTATTTGTATGAAAAAGAACACGGAAATTGCTAAAAAGTAGCAATAATACGTAAAAATGTAGTTTTTTTTATTTTTGGGTCATATTTGGGGCGCTATGGGGGGGGGGGGGGGTAAGAGTGGGTTAAAAATTAAAGTTATCAGTATGCTTTTATTTCATAGGTACTCCTCTTCAATCCCTAAAAAGTTTGGCACGTTTCGAACAAACCCTGAAGTATGAGTTCAATTTTTCGAAAATCCAAAATTTCCCCATGTTAATTAAATGGGATTTTGAAGTGCCCGGTGGCACGTGTTAATATTTGAATTTCGAAAAAAAAAATTAGGGATTTTTTTCCTCCGGAAATGGAAACTTTTGGTGGGGGGACTTGCCCTCTAGGGTGAAAAAAAATTTTGCAATGCATTTTTGGACCACCCTACTATACATTGTAAAAATGTAGTTGAAATGAAGTGACCAAACATTGCTAATACCAACGAAATTCAAAACTCAGAAAGTCAAAAATTTTAGTTGTTGTCATTTTATTTCTGAAACAAAAAAGCATTAAAAACATTTTTTTTAAATCAGATGTAAACAACATATGCAGAATTTTCTTAATTTCCATCTGTAAAATTGAAAATAAATTTTTCCACAGACACTTGTAGTAACCCTACTGAGCCCGCGCCATAGAACCTCTGACGAAAAAATAAAAAAAGGCATTTTTTGGAAAACGCGTTTTTCATTTTTATTTTTTTTCGCCAAATTTGCGAGAAAATTTTATTTTTTGAAATTTTTTATTTTTGAATGTATCTTAAAACAAGTAAATTCAGACGTCGAAAAGTTGAATCGGTAAATGCGATATTTGTAGACAGAGTACATACATACATTCATATATTTTTTTCTAGATGCTGGAGGAATTGTTGATCTATCGAAGGATCCGATCAAAATATAACATTTTTGATAAATGACCAAATGGCGATGGTTTTTCAGCAAATGTTAAAAAATGAGTTTTTTAAAGAGTCGAAATTTAGAAATCTGTATTTTCGTTGGTCAGATTATTGAACACATGCACTATGTTAATGATATTTCAAGTATTTAAGAAGATTCTTGATTTAAATTTTTCCAAAATTATCTTCGAACTTTCTACTTTTAATTATCCCATTCTTTAATAAACAAGAAATTTGCCTAAAGAAATATTTGTAATTTTCTTTATCAGCGATTTCAGATTTTCCGTCATTTTGGGAAGTGTGATAGGTGTAAAAAAACTAAAATCTGAATCTTAAAAGATTGTCTATCGTAACTGGAAATGAAGAATCCACTTATTCTTATCATGTGAGTTTGCTTGCAATTTTTTTCATTTATAAGAATATTAAGGAAAATAAAAATAAAATAAAATCTAAATTTGGAATAAAGGTTCCGTGATATTGAAAAACTGACCTATTTTAAATTGTATGATTTATAATTTAGTTTAGGTATTATTTGTCTCTGTAAATGTACATATTTTTATTGAAAAAATAAGGTTCATTGACCTTTTCAACTCACCTGGAACTGTTGACAGATTTTAGAATTTCACAATGAAAAAGACAAACAAAAAACAGATATCACACTTACCCTGGATCTGATTTTTAATTAACTGTCATGATTATCATTTAAAACAATAAAAATGTAACATTTTGGAAAAAGTGATGGATATTCAAGGAAAATATATTTTCCTTAATTTCTAACAAAAAATTAAACAAAAGGTTATTTATGTAGGAAAAATTCAAATCAAAAGACCAAATGACACAATTACGAATTGCATATTCCTAAAAACATCTCAGTTTCTCTAAAAATCATTGATTAAAGGAATAACAAATGACAACCAGATTTTTTCTACATACAATAAGAGATATAATCTTTATGTTGTAATAAAAAAAGTTAACAACTAATTAGCTTTTCATTCCAAATTTTCTCTTCATCACACTATCCCTTTTAATAACTTTAAAGGATTTGATCCACACAGACCCCTATCGACCCTGTTTTTAATTTTTTTGGCAAACTGCTATGAAAAGGGACAAATATGAAAAGAAAAAAGTTATTGATAATTAAAATTTCTACAAAAAACTCTCTTACTTTTTTTATAATTTCCTCAATTTTCCTTCAATCAATCATACAATTTTTTACTTTTAAATATTTTAATTATTGAACGAAATTCATTTTCAATTAACCAAGCAAATTAATTTTTTAGACATTTTTATTTTTATTTATATAAAATCTGAAATAAATAAATAATTTAATGATTGTAAAATCATTTTAATATCTTCAATATTATGTTTTATTTGAACTATCTAAATTATATAGAAATAAAAATGATTTCAATCATTTGATAATTAGGATAGAAGCTTATTATAGTTTAATCATTTCTTTAAAAAAAATAGTTTAATTGGAATTTTTCAAATTAGAAATTGAAATTTGAAATTATTGCAATTATAACTATAAATTGTTGAATATTTTCGAAAAATTTAAATTATTTTTATTTAAATGAACCATTTACCCATATAACATTTACTCATTCACATAGGCACCCGATGATTTCGCTCTGACAGTTTAAAAAAATCATAATTTTCGTTTTTTATGACGCATCTGTGAATTTTCATATTATAATTATATATTTCAATATCAATTTATTCTGCCACCCTAGAATTGTTTTTATATGTAATTTAATCGGGAATAATTAAATAAGTTTTATTTTTCATTTTTCAATAGACATTGCAACTTTATTCCCGACCTCCTTTGTAGTTCATGTAGCTAAAAAAGATAAGATGAGTTTCACTATGCTTAAAACAGTTATGTAAACATATTTATCTGCTTTTCATGAAGTAAGAAATAAACCTGAAAAATTCCTGTATTTTTTTAAATAAGATTAAAAATGTATGATTGAAATGCATTATGATATTAGCTGCAAAATTTACAAAATTTACAAACATAACATTTTTTGAAAAATATATATCATAATGGAATTTAGATTAATTGCATTAAAAAATGTAATGTTTAAGGCAGGAATGATTCACATTACCTTATTGACGAGTTCGGTGATACAGTCTTGGGACGATACATAAAGATATAATTTTTATGTCAAAAAAATCTTTTAAAGAATTAATTGCAGAACAAAATAAATATTACCGACCCTAATGCCAATTGAAAAATCTTCCTTATAACTAAAAATGTAATTGTACCTCTTACTTTAGTCACCACAAATTTTAAGTCAAACTACAAATACTGTAATAAATAATACCCCTACAAGTAAATCCTGAGGTATCAAAAGTGCAGCAGCTCATTTCAATCTTCCATTTAGTATCAAACTGATTCAACTTCGAGAATCAAAAAAATCGTTTTAGGTCTCGCCAAAGACCTTCGGCAAAAGCCTTAATCGGGACCAGATTTAAAATTTGTGCATATATTACACGACGATCAAACAGAAGGAATTCACAAAACTGGAAGTTTGAACTTCTCAATGTGTAAAATTTAATGTTACAGGCCTCGGGCTCTTTTAAGTCTAAAATAATGTCAATAGTAGCATAATTTTCGAAAATTAGTAGCAAAATAGCACAGGAAAAATAAAGTATTATTTTGAACAAAGAAACAGAGTCAAAATGTACTGAAACCCAATGGAGCGATAATTGCTTCATATTGAGCAATACGAATATTGAAAGAAAGTCAATTGTATTTCAGTTTTGACATTGATCAAGTAAGTGAACATAAACGAAGTTAAAAATGAGTTTCTCATAAAATGACCTGAACCAAAACGAAATCCCTAGTTTTTTCTGCGCATGGTATACAATCTTTTAAATATTAAATCCAGGGGTCATATATTTTCAAATCTCTTGAAGTACCCAAAAAGCTTTAAAATTCATTGAAATCCTTTAGAATCCCTGAAATCCGTAGAAATGCCTAATAGAATTCCCTTAAAATTTCATTTGATTTCATTAATGCCCTAAAGTTCTCTTAAAGCTCCGCTGGAATACCATAAAATCTTTCAAATATTGTTGATATTTCGGATACCTTTTTAAAATCCTGTGAAATTTTCTGAAATCCTACAAAATTATTTGAAAGTCCTTAATATTTTTGAAATCTCGCTAAATACCTTGAAATCTTTTAAATCGCTTGAAATCTTTTTAAATACTTCAAAAGCTTTTGAATACCTTGAATCCTTCACAATCCGTTGAAATCCACTGAAATCTATTAAAAAGCATCAAATTCTGTCGAAATCCTCTGAAATATGGGAAACCTCCCCAATCCCCCCCTTCAAATCTATACAAATTACTTATAATTGCATGGAACCATTTAATTTCATTCGAAATTCTATGAATACTTCAAATATTGTAAAATGCCTTGAAAACTAAGAATTTTTGTAAATACCTTATAAATTACTTGAAATCTTTTAAATCCTTTAAATATTCTGAAATCTTGTGAAATAATTTGAATTCTATAATACTGCGATATTTTTTTATATCAAATGAATATCCTCGGAATATTTTTGAATGCTCTCAAAACAGGGGAAATAGGGTGATTTTTCACGAAACTAGAGTAAGAGTGGCGGAATAAAATCTTTCAAATGAAATTAATAATTTCAAATCAACAAAAAAATCGCATTTTCAAACAAACCAAAAATTAATTTAAACCACAGTTTCATTTGTAACCAAATAGTGGAATCTTCAAGCCAAGAAGACGAATTTTTTAGAAGTTTTTTAATATTTTCAACCAAAAAGACAAATTTTCAACAAAGCAGTTGAATTTTCGAACAAAAAATATGACTTTTGAAGAAAATAGTTGAATTTTCAACACAATAGTTAAATTTTTAACAAATATAAAATTAATTATCAACGAAACAGTTGTGCTTGCAACCAAATAGTCCAAATTTCAAGCAAAAGTGACGAATTTTCAACCAAATACTTGAATTTTTATTGAAAAAAGACGAATGTTTGAGAAGACAGTTGAATTTTCAATCCAAGATGACAAATTTTCTATCCAAAAAGACGATTGTTCAACAAGACAGTAAAATTTCCAACATAATAATTGAAGTTTTAACTAAAATGATGAATCTTTAACAACCACAAAATAGTTTTTAACAAATAAGTTCAACTTAAAACCAGTTAGTTGAATTTTCAATCAAAATATATCAATTCTCAACGAAAAACATAATATCTGATACTTCAACCGGAAAAAAAGATTTTAATTTTGAATCAAAGCAGTCGAATTTAAACAAAAATATTAATTCTCAATAAAAAATGTAATAGTTGATATGTCAACCAAAAAATATTTTTATTTTGAATGAAAAGAATTGAATTTAATAAAAAAAATATTTTTCAACAAAATAGTTGAATCTTCAACCCAAACGGATTCGTTTTTAACCAACCAGTTGCATTTTCAGCCAAAAAAGGTCAAATTTCTACCAAAAGGGATCAATTTTTCAACCAAAAAGATTAATTTTCAACAATAGAGTTTAATTTTCAAACAGGAAAGGTTTTTCAGTCAAGATAAAAACAAAATTTTGTAACCAAAGAGATTTTTAACAAAGTAGTTCAACTTTCAACCAAGCAGTTAAATTTTCAATCAATAAGATTATCTTTTCACCAAGAAAAACAAAGTTACAAGCAAATACATCAATTTTCAACGAAATTGTTGAATTTTCAACTAAAAACGTTTAATTTTCAACTAATAATGGAATAGTTAAATTTTCAGAAAGAAAACTGAATTTTTATCCAAAAAAGAACTCACCAAAGTAGTTGAATCTTCAACCAATAGAATTAATATCTAACAAAGTAGTACAACTTTCGACTAAGTAGTTGAATTTTCAATTAAAAATAGAATAGTTTAATTTTTAGTGCAAAAAAAATCATTCTAATAAAAAAAATGTCACAAAATAAATCAATCTTCAACAAAAAATAGAATTTCTAATGAAAAGAGATGAACTCTGAAACAAAAATATGATAATAGACTTTTCAATTGAAAATAATTACCTTTCATCAAAAAAAAGTTGAATTTTCTGATTTGGTTTTATTAATTTATTTCGGAGTTATTTTAGAGAAAAAAAAGAGGAAAAGAAAAAGTTTCCTTAGAACAGAGGAAAAAAGAGGAATAGGGAAAACAGCGTAAAGTCTGTATTTAGGTGCTTCACTTTCTGAATTTTCCTTTATAATTTTAAAACTTTATAAACATTCCAAATATAACCCATATAAGAATCGTTTAGAAGTAAACCACATTTTTTAAAAGATATGATTATTTTCGTTATAATAAATATTCATAACTATTTCAGATATCCCAGAAGCATATCAGAGAGAATGTAAGAAGTCCAATTGTCCTAAAAAAATCTAAAAAAACAATTTAATATCCTGAATCGGAGGTGCTAAATAACATTTTCTTTTCTTTTTATCTAGTTAAAGACAAGTAAATATTGATGCTTCATGACGTATATTTCAGGTGATCCAGCATAATAAAAGTAAACATATTTGTATCCACTTGTCAACAAGAAAAACATGTGTGAAAATGTAAATGACGTAATAAAACACTTAGGTGTAACAATTTCAAATATTCCATAATTTTCCTTGCTCACATTTTAGATTGCATATAGAGGCAACACATTTTTATTTTTCTTGGATAGTATAATCCAGTGTTATTTGGAAACTTAAATTTAAAAAATGCTACTGATTGCCTGTTTTCAAATTGTACGATTTTCGAACGAAAATTCCATCAAAGGATTTTTTATTTGCATACTTCATTTGTTGTTTGAGCTGCGTTAAAAAATTGGTTTAAATTTGAAATCTTTGGAAAACTGAGAACTATAATACACTTTCTGATATAGGGGAAAGATTATAACAATACAGAAGAAGATTTAAAAGCATCCACATATGAAATAGATATTTTATTCCTACAAAAATAAAATTAATATTGACTAAACTTAGAGTGGATTCAAAAATCGTAAAAATTTAAAAATATATTAATCAGTTCGAAAGATGTGATAAAAATCACATGTAATTAAACAAAATTGCATAAAATCAACATGATAATTTAATAATTCATTTACATTAATTTTCCGAGTGAAAGCAGTTTGTAAATTTTTATTTTCCCCAATTTAAGGTTTTACAAAATCCACGGAAAATTTGAAAATATTTTCAGATTCAATATATACGTTTAGGGAAATTTAAGCTTCCACATCATACAAAATTGACCAAGTTCATAGTGTCTAGGCTTATTTGTCGCAGAATTTTGTCATATTTTTTTTCTTTGTAATAAAATTAATACTTCGCATCCTAAGCAAAAATATGATCTCCTAAACGGGACGGTTTTATATGAATTCAAAACGAAATTATATTTTGTTATTCGGGAATATTTTATGATTCAAAAGATAAATTACCAGACTTTTCTATTGACTTACGTCAGCAGAGAACTACGTATTAAATCGAAATGGTGTTTAGGTGTTTTATATTGATATTTCAGATTGCGTTTCAGAAGTCGTATGTGTATTTATAGATAATAAATTAATACACATAGTAAAATTTGTAAATTAACTGCATCTGTGCCAGGCCTTGAAAACGAGGTTACCACATCTACACGAATACTATTATAAGTAACAACGATTTCTATAATTCTCTAATTATTCAGTTTCTTAACAAACCTAGTCATCTCACAAGAGTTCTTTTTACATTCTCATTCTAATGAGAAGGTATTGGTTTTATGTAAAATTTGACATAGTCGGTTTTCATCAAATCTCCACGTTTTGAGACCTCCTGAGTCAGAAAAAACGATTTTTACGAAGGTGTCTGTCTGTCTGTAGTCTGTCTGTCTGTCTGTCTGTAGCCACGATAACTTTCGAAAAAATGATCAGATTTGATTGAGCTTTG
>CAKNYM010013493.1:0-11106 GCA_932195095.1 Andricus curvator | reverse complement strand
ATGAAATAAATGAAATAAATGAAATAAATGAAATAAATGAAATAAATAAAATAAATAAAATAAATAAAATAGATCAAATGAATGAAATGGATAAAATAAGTAAATAGATACAATAGATAAAACAGATAAAATAAATAAAATAAAGTCTTAAAAACATCCCGGGTTTTCGAAACTTCCGCCTTCATGCTGAGACTCGAAGCCTGGACTCGCGGTGTGGTTCGGACTTCAGAGCATCGGAGCGCGAATTTGACAGCTGGTCTGTATGCCGTGTTTGCTTTGCTGCTTACAACTACAGTTTTATGGTCTTCACATACACAGGACATCTCAATTTTGTACGCTTTTTTCTCCATTTCGCGACGTATTTAGCAAAATTGAGGTTCACCATCATCAAGTTGTGGGTCTTCGGATATTTGTTGACCTCTGAAAATGCTTCTATGATGTCAGAATTGTGAGTAAAAAATAAATTTGTGAACGGTTCTCGTCGTTCACATGCTGTCTTCTGCTATCCGCAGATTTCACCCTTTCGAAAAATTTATAATTTCCGTAAAAATAATGATTGCCCCAGCAAAAGGCTTCATTCCTATCAATGTTATTGATCCGAGGATCTCGCAAAACCCCTGATAGAAATATTTATATTGAAAATGTGATTAATTGAAAATTGAAGGAATTTAAGTTGTAGTATTTCTGATTAAAAGCGTTTCAAATTGAATAATTAAGAATTGGAAATTGGTGACGCAATTTTCAATTCGAAACGATGAAGATTTGATAACCTAAACTTATAATTAAACTAAACTTTGTGCAATCCTTATGAAATTCTTCAAAATTTGAACTCAGTGCTGCCAAGAGAACCAACTTCAACCAAAAAGAGAAAAGGGAAACCAAAAACTGTAAGTAGGTAAAATTAATTAATGGAAATCATGTAACTCCCACATCCCTCTCTCTCTCTTTCTCTACTATAAATATCGCAGAAATATTAAAAAGGGAACCAGGGATGCGATTGAAATTAAAATTGTTTACAGCACCAAACGTCTCTCTCTATGTTCCACCTCATTTGCAAGTCATCCTAAATTTCGAGGACGAAATAAAAAAATTCCGGTGTGGTTTGTTACGAGCAAACCCAACCTAAAATAAATTTTTGATTGTTCTCGAATTAACGTAGCTCGAAATATTATTTCAAGCTACGTTAATTCAGACTCCATACAAATTACAATGCCTTTCCTTGTTTACTCGTAACCTGAGGGCTTATTATCGGAACGCTTACGTGGTATTCCAAGCTCCCGAGGACTAGCAACGAGCCAACTTGCCGAATGAGGAAGGCAATGACTTAAAAGAATAATTATAATCAAAAATTAATATTATTCTCGGATGAATGCAATGTTTCTTTTCTTTACAGGTACGTAAAAATTAGGTTTCCTCCCCCAACCCACTCAATGATGTGAGGGTGGCTTGCCGAAGGAGCATGTGTCTATGTGTTAAGTAGATAGTACGAACCTGGTCCTAGGCCAGAAATAAAAACGACCACGAAACATTATACTGAATGAAGTTAAGGGAAGGGTAGATTGATTCAAAGGGATCAATTCATAAAAACCTAGATTAAGAACATTGTAAAGGTTCAAAAGGAACAAAGGTGTGGTTTCACTCGCTGTGCTGGGCGATCACACACACACACGCTAGACACCTATTCCGCTTCTCTCTCTATCTCTCTCTGACGCTCTAAAACCTCGCCGTCTTATTCTTTACATGTAGCTACTCTGCCTCTACGATTGCAAGCCTCCGCGCTCTACACGTTGTCCTCGCCTTCTTCCTCCCTATATTCATACCATAAGCGCATCTCCATCTTGCGTATAGCCGCACCATACATTATGACTATAGCAGTTCCATGCACCTCGACTCTCGTCTCTTCTTTTCTTCTTTCTAAGCGATCCTCCCATAGGCCGTTTCACTCCTCACCCTACATATTATAGACCGTAGTCTGACAGCACAAACACGTGGTAATACCAAAATAATATCACGTGTCTACTCAGCGGAAAACGTAACGCTAAACTGCTTAACTCCCTATGATTAATGAAGGTTGAAATTAATAAATACTTAATTCTAAGTTGAAAATTTCAACCTGCATCAATTCTGATGCGTATTGAAAATTAAAAACTTCTTTTTTTTTTAAACGTAAAAGATTTCAAGCACCATACTTCCGTAAAATTCTGACGAGGCTCCTGTCTCACAGGTGCAAAAATTCAAACGAAAGCATTTGGCAATACGATTCTCGTACACTTAGAAATAAAAGTTAAAGGTCGCACGATATACCCCTCCTTCCTAACAAAAATTCCGCAATTCTGCAAATACCCCTACCTGGATCACTCCAACCATGAACTGTCGAGGTGCATCGGACAGACATCAAAATTGGAGTAACTTGGGCAACTTGGCACTGGCGTTTTACTCATTGTACACCGTGCCCTTCATGTTTTTCTCTATTTTTTTGGCATCTGTTATCATGTTGTTTTCTTTTAAATAAACAAAGTGTTCGGCAAAAATTAATGGTACAAAATTATTCTCGATACCACCAGCTTCGCGTAATCCCTTTTCTAAAACCTAGGGACAACGACTCTCGGTCGAGAGTAGGGATATCAAACCCACAATAAAAATAAAAGGCAGACGAGCCTCTCGACTTTCTTCAGTTTAGGGGAAACCTCCCCCCACGCGCACATAGTATACTAGTTTTTTAAAATCATTATTCCTCCGGAAGTTTAGGCAGCAGGTAAAGGGGAGGAAAAGTGCAAGAAAATTAATAGTACATTTACAGTACGTGACAGAAAATGTATTGACTGATGTCTTTTAAATGGACAAAATGGGAGCCTTCACATTTTCAAAAAAAATTTATTTACACGTTGTTCGTTCAATGAAAAATTTTTTTTTACAAATCGTAAGCTGAATTTTACCGTAAAAAATCCTATTAGACACCACTGTGCACTATAATAGCGCTCGATCATTCGTGAATGAGCGGAAAACCACTCTAGTCTTGCTTAAAGTTTTTATTGTAGTATAAACAAATACTAAGAAGTTTTATTAAACAATTCGTGTTTTAAGGTTTCTATTGCACCTTCAATCAAGATTGTTGTTATGGAATTATTAATATGAATAATAGGCAATAAATTTGCACGTAAAGAATGATTGTAATGCTAAAATAGTTCAATTTACTATATTACAAATTAATACCACCTAATATCTGAGAGTGGCCGCTTGGGTTTGAGCAACTTTCAGGAACCTCCCCACGGTCAGACCGATCATATTATAGAACCTTATAGAATACGGCCCTTTAATTATCTAAAAGCCTTCGGATGCATCATAGTTTATTTCCAAGCCAATGAACATACAAATTTCAAAAATAATTACAATGAAGAAAAGTCCACGCAAAGTGAAAAAACGACCGTCATGATATATTACATCTTGAGCTAAACCCTTTTTGATGCTTTATGCTTCATCGTCAAATTGAATTTATGAATGGGATGCGTGTTCGCTATTGAACATGGACCATTTGATATTTCCCGGTAAAAAGAAGTTGTTTGGGAGGTATAGACTAGCATAAAAAACGGACATTTCAATGTCTTTGAATGCATACCAATTGCATTTTTGCGGAAATGCTATTAAATGCTCTATAATGTATGAAAATTGCTTCGTTTCAATCATTTTTAACGCGCATAAACTTCGAAGCATATAAGTAATTTTCTTGCAATATTGCTTATGCCATTTAATGTCATTTAATTATACTCGGCGAACCGCCAGTAGTTAAGGGCAACTATGTCTCTCCAGCCGTCATACCCCCACTTCTCGGTGTTTGCTCAGACGTCTGGTGCCAGTCGCCGGCTGGCTGGGCCTTGCTGCGCTCGACGCTTGTGTTTGTTTAAAGTCTAGGAATGGAAGATAAGGAATAGATGGACAAGCGATGGTATTTCAGGGAGTTGTATACTATTGTAGGGTTGATGGAGTTTCGTAGACTGTATGGCGCCATATTGAAAACTGTACTTATGGCTTCTTAGATTCTAAACTATTGCTGAAAGAATAATTAACTTCTATGATTCTACTTTAATGACTTTTAATCAAGAAATAAATTTCAAAGTTAAATAATAAAACTTATTTTCTAAAGGAAGAGAAAGATAAATAAATAGATTAGGGTTATGTTCAAACCTATTAAAATAGATTTATTCAACAGATTTTCAAAAAAAAATACATTTAATTACAACTAGTTAACCCGGTTTATAAGTTAAAAATTAAAACAGTTTACATCTAAAAGATATATATACTTAAAATTATCGATTATAATGACGATTACGATTATTACACATCGTAGATAGAGATATCATTTCATTTCATGGAATAAAATCACACACACGCAAAGACGCTTTCCTTTTCTTCTAAACGAGAATTTCCAATAAAACATAAAAGTAAATACATATAAGGGACGCAGCATGAAAAAAGAGAGAAAGATAGTTGAAGACTCATAGATATTAATAAACACATGTCGCAAAAATATATTTGATAAACTCTCAAAGTAACACGTAGTGCGCTGTGTTAAATGTAAGTATACTACGTTAGATATAAAGTAGCAAGTTGTGAAAAGGAAGATTGAACACAGGATTCAAGATGTGTATTAATAGCCCCCTTGTTATAATCTCCAGCTTGAAACCTATCTTCATATTTGTGAAAAACGCTCGGCTTAATTTTATATTTTTTTTAAATCATTTTATAACAATTCGCAGCAATGCGGTCATTTTATACCAGATTTTTGCTAAAAAGCCTGGTAAACTCACGCAAAGAAAAACCACTGCACATATGATACAAGAACATAATACACAACATCGGAACATCGGAATAGGGTACACTTTCCTCGCAGACAATAAAGATGTTGAGGAATAATAGGCGGTAGGCCGTAGCTGTCAAAGTACGTTCCGTGGCCATTTCTGTCACTACAAACCGCAACCCAATGCGATCCGTTTTTATTGTGTGGATCCGTGTTGAAAAATAAAGCAGCCGGTCTCATCCACACCTTCGGTATCCGATCCGCAGGGAATACACCACTCGTATGTCGTGGTATTGCTTGAGGTGATCGAATTATCTGTAGGCTGTCCATCTCTATTTCCAGCACTGCGAAGTCGAGGCAAATCTGTTAAAGGGTTATTTACCTCACTGGCAGTCTGATTGATTTTTTTAACAGAAATTTGTATGTTGTCAGCGACCGTCCTCGATGTCACCGCCGTTACATGATTTTCAGTTTGAAAACAGAAATTTTTTTCAGTGTACTCTGATGTGTGATACGTCGAGGTGATATTTCTTCTCGTCTTTGACTTTGAAGCCAGATTTTCAGTTTAGTTGCGTTATTGAGAGCAAATGTAAAAAATGTTCCTTTTTCAGACCGTGATGAAAACAGTAATCTTTACTGGTTTCCGGTATTTTAAATGTTGGATAGGTTAATTTTTTCAAATTAATAATCTGTCTACTCATGAAATTTTGCAAAAGTGCAGCTTTATCCCGCCCACGGGTGATTTTGCGAGATCACGAAGATTCGAATGTAGGAAATTCGTAGGATTATCTCGCTCAAACCACTCGATGCCGTGAAAATAACAGGTGAGCTAGTTATTCTGCTGTTTCGTATCGCTACAAAGATCCGAGAAGGGATGAGGTGGTTGCAGCTATCCAATGTCCGATAAAGTTATGATCTACTGCAATGACGGCCACTTCTTTTGCAATAAACTTATTTTCAAGATCGCGAAAGCCTTGAATATCAATGACGTAGTACATAATATTCTGCGCACAATTAGAGTCTTACTGATAATGCGTTTGGAGAAGACGGCAGTGAGTAACCACATCAAAATTGTAAAAAGTTATTCATTTCCTGTCCAAACTTGTCCTAAGTAACCACAGGTGTACATTAGGATGTCAGATATGTAAAATTCCAAGAAATGAAGGCTGGGTGCGAAAATGATTTATTACCCTCCAAAATCAACAATAACTTGTCTAGACGCGTCTATTTCCAAAGCGTTATCATATTCTGCGTATACAATACAATTCCCCGTTTTGGCAAGTGGTTCTTCAAAACGCACCTCTATTCGTAGACTTCCATGTTTTATGAGATTCCAGTGAGAATAACAATTTGCAGGAAGATCAGGGGTAAGATCAAAAGCAAAGAGATTTCGACGGTATTTGTGTGCCATCGACCTAAAGAGATAAGAAATTAATCTTGTAATTTTTAAAGTTAAACGGAGTAAGTCCTCTACTTCCGTTAAAGGCTTGTTCACGACAAAACCAATGATTATTCTTCGAGGCAACTGACAGAGAATAACATTATCAAGAGTTTCACCGTGAATACCGCCATGTAAAGTGAGCGCTTTGACCTCTACTCTTGTTATCGGGTATTTTGCTGTTCCTTATTCTGGAGCTTTCGCGTGTGCTAGTAAAATTCCGGGGCTTATTTTTGAACGACGTACGAGGAGCGATGCTTCCAAAATGTGTAAACTGCATGTCCTGATGGGGTCCAAAAGGCAAAAAACATCTTTTGTACGTACGAATCGAAGGCGCATCTCGACTCCGTTAAGAAGAAATTTGTTTTGATTGAAAATGTCGCAATGCAGATGACCGATTAGATATATTGTTTTGCCTGCACCAAAATGAGCTCGACGGATATGAATGTCTGTACCTTCGGTTGACAAATTTTCCATTTTTCCTGCAGTATAGACGCACGAGAGAGCGGAAGTCAGATGGCTCTTCTTTGCAGCTGGACAATAATTGAGCAATGTTTCCAGGTAAGCTCTGTATGAGTATGCGTTGTTTTTTCAAGATAAACGAGCCTTTGATTGAAATATACGCCCACCTGATTGAACATCGAATGAAGTACGTTGTTTATCACAGTTACACATTTCAGATCTACTGCATTTTCAGAAGTTTCTACCGGTGTTTCCACCTTGACGCGTATACAGAGCATTGTATGAGCGAGATCTATGTATTCTTCGCCTTGGCTTGGAATGACAAACTCTATCGGCGAATCGTCGGTCAGCGATGAAACGAGCTCGTGATGGACTCATTGCGAGCTCTCAATAGATGCTTGACTAGGTAGAAGAGAAAAAAGATCTAGTTCAGTTTTCAAACACTCGCTAGAATGTGAATGCAAAAATGACATCATATAATAATCTCCTCGTTAACCGCCAAAAATGCCCGAAATTAAACGATTTTATCCAGCGCTAGATTTATGCCTTTGTTTCTTCTCTGTTTTCTTCTTTTTCCTTTTTTTATTACTACTGATTTTCCTTTTAGATTTCGTATTTTTCACCCTTTTCTTCTTCTTTGATTTACTTGTTGTACTAAACCTCTTAACTTCCCCCCCCCCCCCCGTTCAATCCCTTTTCTGAGCTGCGTGGCACTCTCAAGATCATGAACTCCGGACAACTGAGGTTCGAAATTTTCTATACTAAATTTATAACCTGATAAATTCATAAGATTATCAATTTTATCCAAAGCTTTTCTTTTTAATTTTTGACCAGATTCATTATTACGAGAGTTGAATGCCTGCTTGAGTGGTACTTTCCTATCCACATCATTTAAAACGTTCACACCTGTTCGAAGTGCCTGGTTTCCAACTGTACGCGCACCTCGCGCTAATATCGACAATACACGTGGAAAAAGCCCACCTAAAAAACTTCCGATTCCATGACCTCTCTGGTAGGACGATCCGTCATAAACTTTTGATATTCCCCCTCCACCGACTTGTGTTGTGTAGTAATCTACGTAATAACTCATTATTATTATAACTGGATCATATAATTTTTATTTCTTCTTCTTACCCTTCTCTAATCCATTCTTTCAAATAGAAGTATCACTGTCAGAGTGCCAAACTCAGATGGTATAAGAAGTCCAGCATGATCTCTTACATCCATTTCTATCGTGCGAAATTGAGCATGAAGAAGAGAAATGAAATTCGGAGAGGAAAACTGAGTAACTTACGTGGATGCAAAAATGTAGTTTCGGGTGTCGACAGGAGTAATACGTAAAACCGGTGTTTGTACACCGCCTATAATATGAGGTTTGCAAATATCGCAATAAACAAACATTTTCTCAGGTAAACCACGAGCCAGGCTTGGAGGGTGATTAGCATAATGAGAATTATCTGATATTAATTGTTGTGGTGCAAAACCAAGTATACGAGATACTTTTTCACTTATTGCAAGAAAATGACGACCTTTCATATCACAATCGTCTTGACAAATTTTTTTAACTTTAACATAACAATCTTTGTCTTTTTGGAAAACTAAGCCTACGTGTTCTCGAGCAATCGGGGTCTGGTTTATCGCTCGGACGAGATCGTTTACCTGTGGCTACACACTAGGTCGAAACTCGGAGACAATAGGACTTAACCATTTACCAGTCAACATTCCTGCTGTGTATTTATCTCTAACAGCATTTCCATTAAGCTCAGAGAACTGGGTGTCCTCTTTAAGAACGTAAGGGAGCAAGTATTTAACAAGTAAATCTTCACCGTCAATTTTCGCTTCTTTCACTTGTCTCTCATAATTTTCTTCATTTTTCTCTTCAACGATACTACTACTACTTGACACATTCGTCATTAGAGGTATGCAATTTTCCATTTGATCAATCAAATTGTGTGTTACATGAAGAAATGTTCTTGGAAATTGAATGTCTGTAAGACCGACAACCCAACGACCCTGCAAACTAATTTCGTCCGGCAGTTGTGTGGTAAAGCAAGTCGTAGTATTGTGCGGGCAATACTTCATACTGCTATTGCTCGGTAAAATTAGGTGAAATTGATCGTTATTAATTGTAAATTTTTGAAATCGCTGGCAGGTATCCAAGAATTGAATTTATCAGAATATCCCATCCACTTGACAAGTAACTGTTTTTTTGGAACCTTTCCCCTTACAACGTATCACTCATTCAATTGTAAATTCTGTCTCATTAATATCAGTGTCTTTCTTCACACCCGATAGTACTTTCTCGTAAAAAACTCCGTCAATATTCGCACTAACCAGATCTTGTAACTCGTAAACATATGGGATTTGTCTACGGCCCATTATTACTCGTTTTATCTTAAAAATCTCTACTGTCCATCCAGCTTCATGACACTTCGCAAAGACGCCTTTCGCTCTACTGATTCGTATGTAATCAGAGACCTTATATTTAGGCGTTTCACCATGCAAGGATTTTCTACCGTACTTTCTTTGAATATTTAATTGGGCGTGTGCTGCGTTTTCCAAAGTCATCTCTGATGGTCGCATTTCTATACTGGAATGTCGGGCGTTATTATAGCTCTGTACAAGATGTTGTAAAAAATCAATGTAACGATGAGTATTACTATGAGTGAAATAGCGCCACATGCGTTCTTTCAGTGTGCGATTAAATCGTTCGACTACAGCAGCCTTAACATTCGGATCACGTACAGCACCAAATCTTATACCTCGTTTTGATAAAAAAATTTGAAAACCTACGCCGAAAAATTCTTTTCCTCTATCGCTCTGAAGGCAGACGGGAGATCGCTTTCCACTTTTCTCGAGAATACACTCAAAAGCCCTTCTCACTTCATTCATAGATTTATCTTTAAGAGGCTCAACCCAAACATATTTACTCAGCACGTCAATCACCACCAGTAGATACAAGTATCCATCGTTGGAATCTTTTAAATGCTTCAAATCATCTAAATCTGCTTCCCATAAATCATCTATCATTGATATATCGTAATTTAATCTTCTGATCGCACGTGAGACTCTTCCACGCACAGCTTTTGCGAGTTTCTCAATTCCAGCGTAAGAGGCTCGCTTCCTGCATCTACCTGCAGTTTCAGTGATAATTGTGTGTTCCTCGTTACCACTAATGCTGCCTTCGGCTTCTTCTGTCATTAATGAGTTATACAGTCTAGACGATCGTTTGGGACTACGCCGACTACCTGTCTCTCTCAGAGAGATTATATTTGCTTTCCAGTATTCTCTATTTCCGACAATCTCTCTAGATATGCCGATTTCACGAAGGACCGTGGCAAACTGGCCTCAACCCGTCGGTTTTCCCTCTTTTCTCAACCTCAATGCATCGTTTGTTAGATCACTAATATTTGCATTTCTGACAGATTTACCATCTATAAAGAGAGAACCATGTGAATCCCATTTTACACGTTTTCGTAAATCTAGTTCACAAAGTCGTTGGATTAAAACAATTCCTCTATTTTTAAAAGTTTTTGGAATAGTTGCAAAATATTATCAATATTTTCGAGTAATCTTCCCGCTCATTATCATTATCATTACTATTGTTCATAAAACCTATTTTTTCAACTCTCTGATTATCCTGCTCTTTATTCGGTTTTTTATGCTTCCATGTTTCCTGGTTGAAAAATAAAAAATTTTGTAAAACTTCTTGATACATTTTCCATTTTCCACGCTCATCTTTCAAGAATGGTGAATTCAATATTTCACTCATTTCAGCATCGAATTTGGTCATAATGTTACCTGGAGTTTGGGTCGTATTTTTTAGATTAGGAACTTTGTAGTTAGCACGAGAAAAGATATTATCTACAGGATTCATCGGAGAAGCGTGCGCTTTCGTATTTCCAGTATGCGAAGTCCGAGAGATAGTGGCAATAATGTGAGTCAAAAGAGGAGAGGGCTCATGGTGTCGCCCTGAAACACACCTCTCTGAAAGGTGATACTGTTAGTGATCACACCATGTTTTCCAGATGAGATAGTAAATCTGGTTTTCCAAAGCGGCATTAATCTCTCTATGCACCTCACGATGTGTGGATGAACCTTTAGGCTTTCCAACAGACAGATGATAAGTCTATGCGAGGTTGAATCGAAAGTTTTCCGGTAATCAATCCAGGCCATCGATAGAAATCGCTGATAGGATCCTGCGTCTTTACAGACACGTCTAACGATGAGCAACTTCTCCCGACATCCTGCTACGCCTTTCTTTGAGCCACGTTGCTCATACATCTCTCGCCACACAGGTCCAATTGTCCGAAGAATCCTATCATTTAGGATAGCAGTGAAGATCTTATACAGCGTGTTCAGATAAGTTATTGGCCTGTAATTCTTAGGGTCAGCTAAGTTGCCCGTCTTC
>CAKNYM010013492.1:0-14248 GCA_932195095.1 Andricus curvator | reverse complement strand
TACTAGAAATTCCTCAAAGAATTCAACGTGACTTTCAAAATTCAAGTTAACCTCGTCAAGTCCATACTTTTTTTCGACTCTAACATTATCTATATTGTCGTAGACAGAACGATCATAATAATCTACTCTGTTGGATCTAGTGCTGGGTACAGTTAAAATCGATGTCGAATCCATGGCTTCAACATTCCCATTCGTAGCCGCTACTTCATGTCGTACCAGCAGTCTCTTATAAGCCGTTACAAACTGAGTACAAGTAGGGTTGGGACACCAACCACCACATTTTCTAATAGCACAGAAAAACAGCTCTAAGTGGTCCTGACTCAGTTTATCGTCAATAAATATTTAATCTGAGAGCCTGCTGGTTTAACGTACATGTCGAAGATGTTTATTACAGACATAACAGCTGTGATCAAACCAACTAAGGGAACATATCGTTTAGTTTGGTACATTGGCCTACCTGATACATCAGTGATGCCTTTTAAGTATTCTACGTCGAGCAAAATTTTTTCTCGCCACAACTTTTCGTTCTCCCTTTTCAATGGAGCCTTAAACCCTTGAGGAGCAAACCGATTACGAGAATTAAGAAAATCAAAAATACGATCAATGCATTGGATGAATCGAACCGTTGCCTCACTGCCACGAAATTCTGGTAAATGTAAAACCGTATCGCAGAACTTTATGGCATCTGCAGTGCTATTGCTAAAAGGCTGGGCTGCTAGAAGGACTTTCATCTTCATTTTGAAGAATTCAATATGAGCTCTTCGAACTCTATTACCCGCCCTGAGACCTTCCTTTTCTTGTAAATGCACTAAACTTTCAAGAAACCGCCATTCGATATTATTTCCCTCGCTATCTTTTAAAATTTCAAATTGACCTAAGCAGTTTCGTACAAGTTTAAGCATATGACAAGGATCTAATATGACAAAAACTTTTTCATTTGTCGAAGGATGAGGAAAAAAGGGCTCCGGATTTGGCATATTAGATTTTGCTCCCAGCAATTTCATTGCGGCAAAATGTTCAGCGGGACCATCCAATGTGACTGAGACCACTTTCACACCCACATCATGCAAGCGAACCAAAGCATCAGAAATCAATCCAGAAGTGCTGGTAGCATCCATTCCAGTCACAACTACGTATCCTATGGGAAGCTTCCAACCGCCATCCAGCGATACAACCATTAAAACAACGGCTTCTTTTGCTGAGTGCTTGGAATCGGAATCCTCTATGTCACTTCCTATATTTACATAGCCGCGAACTTTACCATTAGGCAGATGTTGCAAGCCCTTCTTTATTGAAATTCCGTCTATCATTAAGCTTACAAGAACTTCTTTATTATTTTTCTTCGCTTCCGACACTTTAGCTTCTAAAGCGTCGAAGCTTTCGGAGGTAAAACCTGGTTCCCCATTGATGGAAGAGTACCAAGATCTAAGGGTATCCGGATGAGGAAGAGCTTTGCAAAATTTATGCCTAACGAAACCATACGCTTTCGGAGAGTAAAAGTGAAGAGTGATAGCAAATGATCGTAAAGCCGGCGGATATTTGTCTCTACAGATTCCCTCGTCTTGCTTATTTTTCCGTTGAGATTTAAACAGTCTTTTGCTAGCCGGTTTTTTGTCCCCAATACTATTTTGATTTTTAAGGAACCTACTTACAAGCTGAGAAATATCACTCTCCGCGATAGAATCTAAGCATGCAAGAGCATCTTCGGAAAGCGCTCTAATGCGGCGTAACTCACTTACTAGTTCAGAGAGTGTTGTAATTTTCTTCTTAAGGCGACTGACATGTTGTTTTTGCACCTTCGATTCCCTCTGCAAATTTACTAGCTTTTTCGAACAACACGATACCGTCTCTTCAAGCCTCTTGGAGTAGCTTCATAATGGTGATCGTGTTTCAAGAGCTGAATGCGTCGTGGAATGCTTGGAACTTCAGATACCTTCTCTGCATTTTGACTGGATGACGTCTCACTGGCACTACGACCCTCGGCCTCATTCTCGACCACCATACAGTCGACAGATTGAGAGGTTTTGTCCCGAGATTTGGCATCACAAAAGCGAAAAGCCAAAGGACGAAAGACAACAGAAAGCAGAGGAAAATGTAGCTCATTTCCTGAGCACAATACCTTGTAGCCATATCAGGTGCAGTCGCTTCTGCAGTTGCGTTCTCTTCTTCATGATCATGGAAGCTACCTGCAAAAGTTAAAAAAAGTAGCATAACTTGCATATTTAAAAACTCAAAATATTGTTTTCATGACATTATATTATTAACCAGCGTTATCAACTGAGCCATTCTCATCTATTATGGAATGTTCATCTTCCTTTTTAATTAATTTTAAATACTTTGGGTCTGGCAATTCTTCTGTGGATAAGCGTTTCCGGTTTTTCATAGGTAGCATCGAGCTGTCGTCATTTCCCTGGCTTGTCAAATTGCAATTTTCGATAGAAGCAATAGAATGTGTAACTTCGCTTTCACGAATTAGGCTATCAGTTACTTCAATTGGACCCGTTCGATTAGCATCTGCAATAATATACATGACATATATATTCAACTAATAAGACTTTTTTTTACATTTTAGACAATGAATTTTATGAAAATAAGAATGTACGAAAAAACGTTCGAAGGCTGTTGTAATCGAGCTCTAAACTTCACATTAAATAACCTCCTTTTACTGAAGAAATACTGGAATGAAGAATTTTGTAGATAGAAAGCGGTACTCCATTCTCAAATAGAAGTGTGCATACAGAAACAGAATCTGCTTAATTTAATCATTCTGACGTAAAATAAAATTTTCTAATGGTGACCTGAAGTAACCTGAACATTCCAAAATTTTATTTCGCGCAAAAGTGATGAAATTAAACACTTTTTCCTTCTGTATGCACACTTCTATTGGCAAAACGAGTACCGCTTGGTATCCAAACAATAATTCTATTTCGTAATTCTTTAGTAACAGGAGGTGATTGAATTTTGAGTTTACAGTTTCAACGTAACGTCTTATTTTGTAAAATATTTCGGTATCATTGAGATATTAAATAAATTATGTGAATTAAAAAATGTTTTAAACTGATACTTATTTTTCAGATATTTTATATTTAAAGAAATTGAATATCATACCTTCAGAACTTCTCGAAAATATAGTTGGAAATGTATCGACTTTCAGGTGCAGGTAACCATTGTTTCGCGAAAAAGATTTCTTCGCAAAGTGATCATCACAAATAACGCTTCTTTCATTAGGATGAAAATTTTCTTTTCCAATAGCTTCTAACCATTTCTTTAGAAGTTCCGCGTTCTTCAAAGGAAACCTACACAGAAAATGTCAGTGTTAAATTTGAATTAAATTTTGATGACTTTGAAGATTCAAAGTGAAGTTTTTAATTCTGAATTTTCCAAATCGAAGAAATTTCGAATAAGAAGCATCATAATTAGAAAATTTAAAACTATAAATAAAAATGCTTAAATTTTCATGATTTTGGAAATCAAAAGTCAACTTTTCTATTTTAAATCTTCCAAATTAAGATTTCTTGAACTTGAATCATCAAAGGTACAGACATTTTTAACTGTAAATTTTAAAAACCGAAAACACTTCAATCTTGAAGATTTAGAACTGCGCCAAAAATTTATTCTCAAACTTCATAATTTTTTATCATTGGTCACCAGTAAAAGCTGTAAACATAAAAATTCGTTACAATTTTTGAACCAATTGGAAATATTTTGAATTTGAAATCGTTAAATTTTACTGATTCATTTTTTTTCTCACTTTTGTTCAATGCCAACCCACAAGTTTTTTTCGCTCAGCTACAACGATTTCATTTGCTTTAGCATTTTCGCTCCGCCTTATTCTTCAATTTTTCACGATTTACAATTTAAAATTCTTTAATTTTCACGATTTACAATTAAAAATTCTTCAATTTTAAAGATTGCGATTAAAAACTCTTTAATTAAATTTCCAATCAATAGATGGATTTCCATTCAAACAAGACGATTTTTCAGCAAAACAGATGAACTTTTAAACGGGAAGATTTATTTTCTACCAAAAAGAACGAATTTCCAACCAGATATTCAAAAGTTGAACTAAAAACGAGCAATTTTCAATACAAAATAGAATAGTTACATTTTCAGCCAAAAAAAGTGATTGTCAGCTGAAATGATTAATCTTCAACTGGAATAGTTGAATTGTAAACAACAAAAAAACAAGATTTCTCAATCAAAAAAATTAGTTTTCATTAAAAAAAAATGAATTTTCAATCAAAAAAATGTATTGCACATTTATTAAATTTTTGTTTACTAATTTAAAATTTGGCTTACTTGCGAAAGGATTTTCCCGATCCACGTATTTTGATGTTATCGCAGCAGACGCATTTTAGATGGAAATTTCCAAATTTTGTTGGCACACTTCCCGGTGCAAGTCTCGGTCGTTCATTGATGTTCTGTGCATAACAATCTTTTCGAAAATGATCCGAACACAATCTGCTATTTTTTTTTATTTCAAAATTTGTTTCTAGGCCCATCTGATGCAACCACCCTTCACATGCTTTCGGATCTGTTGGAAATCTGCAAACAATCGGTTAAAAAATAGACGAGTTCACTATATTTGATTCATTAAAAGAAAAGCTACAGATATAAAATAATTAGATGGAAAGATTACAGTGTAAACAAAACAAAAATCTAACCTCAAACTTTATAGTCTTGTAGGTCTTGTACTTACTTGTGAAAATACCTCAATCCGCTGCATTTTTCACTTTTTCCACAGTAAAAACAATATTTACTCATTCTCGACTTTTTTATTAATATAAAAATATAATTGAAAATCTCAACATCCTCATCATAACATTAGCAACATTAGCACCTTTGACACAACTCTGACACTAGTGACATAACCTATGAATGTGTATTCCACCGATTTAAAATACCATAGACTTTCCTTCTTTTGTACTGTTTGATTATTTTCATCTATGTAATTACTTTGTATTAAGTTTTACACGATTTTTATTAATATTTTTGAGTTCTCTTACATATTAAATTTGAATCTCCCGCATATCCCGATCTGTCTCGAATGGTCCCGAACCAAAACAACCCTATTAAATGGCGGCTCCGACGGCTTCAAGTAGACACAGATCGTTCCACAGAATCCTGCATCCAGTGTATTATATATATCAGTGGATTTTCAAGAAGCTTTGAAAAACGGTACAAATGCATAAAAAAAGATCCGTCTGCTGACGCTGGTGCCAAGAGAATATACGAAGCATGATTTACTTTTAACGTGTCCTGGAGTAACCAAATATATGATAGATCAATCCAGGAAATTTTTGATTCAAAAAGGAATATATTACACTCCTGACTTATACAGTGGATATCCTGTGAGTGATGTAGAAGTGTAATTAGCATTAGAATATTATTATAGTGATCACGTAGATTGTACCAGACAAAGACCAAATAAGAACGACGTAATTCCACTTAAGGAAAATGGTAAAAGAATTAGAAAAGTGAAAAGATATTTAATGCGAAGTATCAGTGAAATATTTGACCTGTTTCGAGAGAAAAGTCCGAACGTAAGAATTGGAAATACACTCTCTGCGACCAAAATGGGTTCAAATTGACCCTTTAAAACCGAAGATTGACAGCTTGGAGATTGCAAAAAATGCCCAGGACATTGCTTCAATCTGTAGGATTGTTAGAGGAAACTGGTTCAGATTATATTTTTTTCGCGATCTGGAACAAAGGTGACCTAAAAAAGAGAACAACTTCTATTGACAGTTTTCGTCAAAGTGTTAGCAACCTAAACAGAAAAAGCGAATGTTCAGATATATGTGAAAAATATTCAAAGAGAAGAAATCAAAGAGGAGAAAGATCGCGCTAAGAGTAATTCAAATCATTTGACAATACAGTGTGACTTTGCTGAGAATCGGAAGTTAATGGTAAAAGATGCAATTCAAACTCATCATTGGACAAATAATCAGATATCGATATTTACTTTTGCAGTAGTTTCCGATGATAAGAAGCATGATTCTGCACGCGCTTTATTGGCAATGGATCGTCTTTTGTAAATTATTATTAATTAATTATCAGCAACTGCCCATGGGAAAGGACCCTGTGATGGCATTGGCCGCTTGGAGAAGTCACATCTGGAATCCATAGATGATGCCGAATTCTTTGTTCGGAGAAGTGAAGAAGTATACTAGCGCCATTAATCTAATACTGCTTTCACCAGAGGAAGTTTCCAGTTTTCGAGAAGGAAAGGAAAAAGAGTGGGGAAAAGTTCCAGAAATTACTGGCATTCAAAAACCCCATGCGTGGAAAGTAGAAGTTGGACAAAACAACGACAGGAAAGTATACATTACAAATACCTCCAGACATTCATGGAAAGAAGTCACATTGTACTCGAAGGAGATGAAGCAGAAAAATCTGAACTAATGGAACACGCGGAACTAATAGAGTAAGGAGTAAATAAATCAAAACAGAACAGCAAAAATCATAATTTCATTAATTTTCTAATTAGGAAATTAAGAAATAAGAATTAAGCAGAATTAGGAAATAAAATTCTTTCTCTATCTTAACAATACATTAGAAAACCTAACATAATTTCTGATTCAGATAGAATCATTTCTAAAAATATTGCTGTAACTAAAACCTTTCTCATAGGACATCAAGATCTTTTTATAACACGTGCTGATAAAGGTAATGTTACTGTTATCCTTAATAGACAAGATTACTATAACAAAATTGAATTGATGTTAAATGATAATACAAAACATGAAAAATTGATTATAACCCCTTAAAATCTATACAAAATAAACCTTTTAATAAAATTAACAAATGGAGACTAAGAGGTTTTTTAGGCTCTAACGTAGAGAGACAAGACCTTATACAGAAAATACTAATGTAGCTAAAATCTATGGACTTCCTAAAATTCATAAAAATGATTATCCTTTAAGACCTGTTGTTAGCACTATTAATTCTCCCACATATACTATGGCTGAGGTGTTTAATAATATTTTACACATTGCTCTTCCTAAACCTAAATCTTTTAGTAAAAATGCTATTGATTTGAAACAAAAACTAGATAAAATCATTATTCCTTCTGATTACATTATAATCTCTCTTGATGTAGCTTCTCTCATAACTAACAGTCCTGTGGATTTTGTTCTTAATAGTGTTGAGAAAATATGGCCTTGTATTAAGAAAGTTACTGCCTTAGCTTTAGATAAATTCAAAGAAGGAATAAAATTCCTAATGGACACTATTTATTTTCAATTCAATAATATTTTTTATAGACAAACTTTTGGAAATCCCATGGGTTCTCCTATTTCCAATAATGTAGCTGACATGGTTTGATTTGACATGACTAGATTTTCCAATCCTTTCCTACTTTCTTTATGTATATGATACATTTTTAATTATTCCTGAAGACAACATTGAAATTACTATCAAAACTTTTAACTCAATTTATAAAAGATTACAATTTACACATTAGATAGAAAATAATAATACTATTAACTTTCTTAATATTAGCATGATCAAAAATGATAATTGTACCATCTCTACTAATTGGTTTCGCAAATCAATATATTCTGGCCGCTTACTTAATTTTGTATCGAAACAACCATTCCAACAAAAAATAGCTATTATAAAGAACTTAGTTGATTCAGCTATTCTACTTTCGGATAATAAATTTCATAATGGTAACTTAAAAATAGTAAAACATTATCCTTTTCTGAATAACTTTCCACTAAATATTATTGATAAAGAAATTGATAATAAATTAAAATAATTCAATAACAAAAACAGAATTGATAACTCTAATAACATTATTGAAAAAGAATTTGATCCTAAAAGCACTATTACTATTCCATACTATGGTAAAATTTCAGAAAATATAACAAGACTTCTAAAAACTTATAAAATTAGCACCACCTTTAGTATCAATTCTAAACTTGATAAAATGGTTAAATTAGGCAAAGACCAATTAGAAACCTTAGATATTCCTCAAGAAATTAATTTTTATTTGGAAAAAATCATTTTAAGGGAATAATTAAAAATATTTTAAAACAAAAACAAATTTTTATGTATAAATAAAAATTTAACAGTAATTCAATCAATAATTAATAATTATTAGAAACTACTTCAAATATGATGTAATTTTTAATTTAAACTCAGTTCAGTTTGAAAAAAAGTCGCAAATTTATTGATTCATTCTTTAATTGACAGAATTAAAAATGATATCTGACTCTTTGAACTGTACAATTTAAAAAAGCTAAAAAAATTATTTCGCAGTATGAATGCATTTAATTAAAATTTTGTTAATCAAAGCGAGTTAATAGCTTTCATTTATAAATAAAAAAATTTTAATTGCAATTTTAAAAGTTTATGATTAAAGAGTTTTTAAATTGAATTGACCGTGCAAAAGAGACCCAGGAAATAAGTATTATCAGTTTGTTTTTAAGCGATATTAATATAATTTTCCTACGAACTCTTTTCTAATTTTCAAATATTTCTAATCTCTTCGAAACTTCTAAAATTCCTGATTATATTTTATACAGGCTTAAATTTTTTCTTAAATTTGGAAAAATCTTTCAGTATTAAAAAAACTACCTTCTTAAAAATCTCACAGATTTTTTTCCACATTTTTAGAAACCTTTTTAAATCTGTTGAAATTTTCTTTAAAAACTAATTTTTTAAATTAATCTTATCAAATTTGAAAATATTTTGAAATCTTTTCAAAACTTGTACACCTTCTAAATATCTTTAAAAATGATTCAATTTTTTTTTTGCAAAATTAAAAAAATTGTCTTAAAATCTGCCAGATGCTTTTCTGCCAATTTTTGAAATCGTTCAAAATGTTTTGAAATCTTTCTAAATATTCTCTGAGAATTATTTTTCAAAAATAAAAAGCATTTGAAATTCTGCTAGCAATATTAAGAAATTTTTTTATTATCTTAAAACATTTCAAAATTCTCAAGGTTTAAATTATTTTCCAATCTTTTCAAAACTTCTGAATATCTGTTGAAACAACTTGTTTTTCCTACAAAATTTTCTAAATTCTGCGAAATGAAAAAAAATTTCCTAATATTTTCCAGATTCTTTTTCGAGATATTGTGAAATTTTCAAAACTTAAAGTAATTCTTTCAAAATAAAACCTAAATGATTTTAAATTTTGCCAGAAATCTTATTGTCAGTACCGGTAATTGTCTGGTTACCGCTACCGGCGAGGTAGCAAAATGTTAAGAACGGAATTATTTTCCAATTTTAGTAGGTTTTTCACAATCGGAATTGTCTCTTTTCTCAATACTGTTTAGAAATATTCAGAAATCTATTTTATTTTTTAAATGACTTTTAGTCTACAATATTATAATTTTAAATCTTTCGATTTTAAATTCCTCAGATTCAAAATTTTATTTAATTTCGACTGATTTCAAATGTCGGTGTTTGATTTCAAACATTTTCAATTTGAAACCAGTTTAATTGCAACATTTCATATTGTCTAACGTAAAACCTAGTCAATTTCCAAAAATTAAGGCATTATTAAATCTACAACTTTTGTTTTCAAACGTTATTTTCATTTTGCATCTTTCAATTTTGAATGATTCAGATTCAAAATTTTGGGTTATAGAAATTATACTGATCAGCTTTTCGCCTTTTCAGGAAATTATAATTAAATAATACATTTAAAATAGTCTTGAGAATCGACACCCCTTTTATTGAATATATCTCTAGCAATAACTTCTACTCATATTAAAAAAGCATCTTTTTTCATCATCTGATTTTCAATACAAAAGCCTATTAAAAAAAGATTAATTATAAAATAATTTCATCGTATATTTGAAAGTTACATTTTCTAGTCGAGCTAAATTGAATATTATCATCAGTACTTGCCACATTATTAATTTTAAATCAGTAGAAATTATATAAAATCAATTTTTTTAATTCAAAAAACGTAATGGTTTAGCATTTTTTTCTAGTCTATGCTACTTTAAAACTTTTTTAATTAGTGTAATAAAATTAAGTGTAATTTCTAAAAGCACCAAATTTTGAATCTAAATCATTTAAAATCCAAACATTTTAAATAATGATGTTGTAGACTAAAAGTAACTTAAAAAATAAAATGGATTTCTAAATGTTCCTAAGCAGTATTAATAATAGAGAACATTTTTATTGTAAATGACCTATTAAAATTGGGAAATAATTCTGGTTTTAACATTTTGATACCTCACTGGTAGCAGCAACCAAAAAATTAATGGTACTGACAATCATATTTCTGGGAGAATTTTTAATGATTTCGGTTTTATCTTGAAAGGTTAAGTTTTTACTTTTGAACATTTCAAATTATGTCGAAAAAGAATTTGGAAAATGATAGAACAATTTTTATAGTTTTGCAGAATTTTAACAAATTTCAGGAAAAACAAATTGTTTCAACAGATATTCAGAAGTTTTGAAAAGATTAGAAAATAATTTACGTCTTGAGAATTTTGAAAGCTTTTAAGAGAATACAAAAATTTCTTAAGATTATTAGCAAAATTTCAAATGATTTTTATTGTCAAAAATTAATTTTCAGAGAATTATATTAAAAGATTTTAAAACATTTTTAAAAATTTCAAAAATTGTCAAAAAAGCATCTGGAACATTTCAAGGCAATTTGTTTGATTTTGAAAAAATTTTCAAAAGAATCGAATCTTTAAAAAATATTTAGGAGGTGCACAAGTTTTAAAAAGACTTAAAAGAAATTTTAAGTTCGAAAAGATTTTTTTAAATTTTAAACAAAATGTAGATTTAGGAAGATTTTGAAAAAATAGAAGCTTTTTAAGTATTGTGAAAGGTTTCAAAACTATACGAAAGCTTTCTTAAGATAACTGGAAAAAATTTAAAATAATTTTTCAATTTTAAAATTAATTTTTAAAGAAAATTTTAACCGATTTCAAAAGTTTTCTAAAAACGTCGAAAAAAATATGGAAGATTTTAAGGCAATTTTTTTTAATTTTGGAAGATTTTTCTAAATTGTAACAAAAATTTGAGTCAGTTTAAAATATAATTAGGAATTTTAGAAGTTTTGAAGAGATTAACAATATTTTAAAATTCTAAAAGGTTTCTGAAAATTTATAAAATAATTTGACGTTTCTTTCAAACTTTTAAAAGTCAAGATTCAAAAATCTTAGAAAAATTACATTCACATAACTTAAAAACAAACTGATAATATTTACTTCCCCGTTCTCTTTTGTACGGCCAATAAAATGTAAAAACTCTTGAATTATAAACTTTTAAAATTGAAATTCAATTTTTTTTATTTAAACGTATAAAATGAAAGCTATTAACACTTTTTAATTAACAAAATTTTAATTAAATGCACTTGTACTGCAAAATAACATTTGTTTAAGTTTTATTAATTGTACAGTTCAAAGATTCAGATTCAAAAAAAAAAATATATAAATCCACGTTATCGTTTTCAAAGCTGCAAATTGAAGAATGAATCAATAAATTTGTAAATTTTCTAAATTATATCATTTGAAGCAGTTTTAAGATAGAAACATTAGAGACTTGAACAATTAAAATTTTTTTAAACTCAGCACTTTTCAAATTCGAGTTTAAATTAGAAAGTACATCATATTTTCAGTAGTTTCAAATAAATATTAATTACTGATTTAATTTCTGTTTAATTCTTATTCATACATAAAAATTTGTTTTTGTGTCGAAATATTTTTAAATATTCCCTGTAAATTATTTTTTCCAAATAAAAAATAATTTTTACAGAAATGTCAAGAATAAATGTTATTATCTTGAAACCTTTTAAAATACTTACAAAACTTTAACATTTTATTTCAAAATCATTCAAAAAACTTCAACATTTTGTTTCAAAATCTTCAAAAATCTACATTTTGTTTAAAATTTTTTGAAATCATTTCAAATTTTAAATTATTCTGGAAATTTTTTTAAAACATCTAAATATCTTTTAATCGGATTCTAATTTTTTCTTAAATATTCAAAAAATCCTATAAATAAAAAAAAAATTATTGAAACCGTCCAGATTTTTTTTTGACAATTTTGAAAATCTTTTGAAATCTTACGAAATATTTTCCTAAAATTAATTTTTCAAAATAAAAAATCATTTTTCATTTCCCTAGGAATCTCGAAAACTTTTTGTTTTAAACCTTTCACAATTCTTAAAAAGCTTCTAATTGCTGCGTATCGCTGCATATTTTTATGGATAAAATACGTATCGTATAGAATATATATGTATATACCTATTATGGAAAACTTTTAAAGGCAGCTTTATATTTTCAACATAATAATATTAATAATTGCACTTACTTTGTATAGAAAGAATTCATTAGAAGATAAATATTGTATTTAATTACATGAAATTTAATATTTCATTTTTATTTACACATACATTTTGTTTCTAACCTCTAATGTCGCTTCTTTTCCGTAAAGTTTATGGTGAAAAATCTTCGATTATAAAATATGTGTCCATATGTTATTTTACCAATTTTTATTTTATTTTCATTTATTTTTATTTTTATTTATAATTAATATAATAAAAATATATATAATATTATATATATATGGCCAACGGCCATACCACGCTGAAAAACCCAGTTCTCGTCAGATCACTGAAGTTAAGCAGCGTTGGACGCGGTTAGTACTTGGATGGGTGACCATTCAAGAATACTGACATGAGTGCTGTTGGCACATCGTGGGTGTGGTGAGCCCACACTTGTAGTTATGTATAACTACAAGAAAAACCTAGAAACACTACCCGAATCGGGTAGTGTCACGCCTACCCTGAAAGGGAAATGGTTTAATGGTATATATATATATATATATATATATATATATATATATATAATAATTTTATTTTTATTTTACCAATCACATTCCCGGAAATTATTAATCATTTAATTATGTCCCATCCTAACATTTTTCCAAGAGTATTAATAATTTTTATTTCGAAACGTTGTATGGTTTGAGGTTAATCTATGATTGCACGTAGCAATAATGACACTTTTTTTTACAGAAAGAATTCTTTAGAAGACAAATATTTTACTGAATTATTTGAAATTTAATATTTAATTTTTATTTAAAAATACACATTTTGGTTCTAACCTCTAATGTAATTTCTTTTTCGTAAGGGTTCAGCTGATAAATCTTGGTATTTCTTTTATGAAAGATATGTTCACATATTATTTCACTTTCCTGGAAATTATTTATTATTTAATTACGTCCCTTTCCAACATTTTTGCAAGAGTATTAATAATTAAAATTCCGAAAGGCTGTATATTTTGAAGTTAAGCTGTCATTACACACTGCGTTTCCAAACATTACTTTGTTACAAGCATGTCATTACAATGGCGGGATAATGTTACCTGCTTTGCTTGTAACATGTTATTACTTTGAGTCGGAAATATATTGTCACTGGGTCACTATCATTAAAACATTTGGTCAAGTTAAATCTAAATTTATTTCAAGAAGATACCAACACCAGTGGTTAAAGTTACCTATGCCAGCGTCTAAAGTACCTCATCTCGAAAGTGCGCATGCGCAGCTTTTTCACCAGTGCCTAAAGTAAGCCATCTTCAAACTGCGCATGCGCGAAAATTATTCGCTCACAGTCTGCTCAAATAAGGTCCTTTAGGCACAATTTAGAAGCATGCAAACGTCAACTTTAGAGGTGGGTGTTGCAAAAAAGTTCTTCTCTTGAATTTTCTTACAATATTGAATACAAAAAATTAACGTATCTTGCTTATTTCTACTTCTTAAATAACCGTTTTTAACACTTCAGCTGTTATATTACTTTTCAAATTTGGGCGCCTTTTTCTTCACTTCTTCTATATGTTAGGTTAGGTGATTTTCCTTGAGCAGGATGGAAAGGCATCCTGCTCCCATAATAATAAAAAATATATTTTTCAAATTTAGAAATTTTATTTAGTTAACAGTTTGTTATAAATTATTTAAATTTTATTCGCCACGCCAATTTTTTGAAGTATTTTTTTAATTGCAATATGGTAACTATAATTCTTTATTATTTCGAACTTAACCTCTATCTCTATTATGATATTATTATTTGCTAATCAAATTATAATTTCCTTTTACAGAAATTTCATATATTATATTTCAATCGACATCTTTTGATATATATTTTTAAATTTAAGACTGACTTTTTAAATTCATCTCAATTATTATTGAACTCTACTCCAAAAAAATGACTAGGACTTTCGTAACTGTTTCGTAAGTGGGTTATTTACACTTTTTTTTTAAATTGTGCATG